>WAAG01082796.1:56075-72604 GCA_013390105.1 Tichodroma muraria
CTGGATCCAATTTGGTTGCACAAAATGTTTGTGCAAGGCAGAATTGTGTTTTCAAACTGTAGCTCTGCAAAGTCAGCAGAAAAGCTATTAGTTTTATAAAGTATGTTTGGCATCACTGTGAGAAAATAGTCATAGAGCCCCGTGATGTTGCTTTTACTCTGAGAGGTAACTTTGCAAGAAGGGTCCTTTTTACTCATGTATATGTCTGTAACATGCCAGTATGCTATATAACTTAATTCTTTGTCAACTGGTTGCTTTGATATGTCAGTTTACTGTGACAGTAGGGACATAGCATCAGGAAAAAAATGTAGTACAGAGCAAATCATGTACAGAACAAAGTTTGCTTTTCAGAAGGCATTTTGGTGGTTTGTCAGTACTGCAAGTGTACAAGTGAGAGATTAGAACAAATCCTGTCTGTCTTTAACATCTACATTTTTCAGTCTTACGTACATTAATTGATGAATAGCTTCTCTTACTGTAGTCAGAATCTTATGTTGGGTGTTTTAAGTAACAAAATGCCAGTATCTCTGTAAAAATATCTAATGTCTTTGATCTTAAACGTAAACTGGTGACTTCTGGTTTTAAATTGATTAAGTAAATATGTGCCAGAGTTTTTACATCTGACTCAAAGTTATTGTAACTCAAAGTTGTAACTCAAAACAGTATGAAGAGGAAGAGTTCACATTTTTATACTTCTAAGTATTTCCTTAATGAAAGACTAAACATGGGGGAAAAAAAAAGCTGTACATGTCATCCATAGCTTAACATTTAGTATAGAAAGATCTGATAGATACTGCAGTTTCAGGTGTTACTTCTAAAGACAGAACTAGGTGAATTAAAGCTTTTCAGCTTTATTTGCTTACTTTTCTCTGCCATTAACAAGATAAGGCTGGAGAAATAGATGTTGCAACTTGTTTTTTTTCCTCCAGCTTCATATAAAAAAGGTGGTTTGCATCCCTTTTGAGTTGTCTTCAAGACAAAAGCTTGGAAAGCAGTTTTCATGCTAGGATAAGTGGGGAAGTCTTAGGGTATTTTGCTTCAATTAGTGCTATTTTAAGATGGGTTACCTTTTTTTCTAAAATCCTTATGTAGCTTTTTATGTTTGGATTGAGTTTTTTGTGTGTCTGAAAAATGCTGGAGTACAAAGCACCACTAACTTGTTGTTTATTAATGAAGGCTGTAGACGAGATGAATGGGAAAGAGCTCAATGGAAAACAAATCTATGTTGGCCGGGCTCAGAAAAAGGTGGAAAGACAGACGGAGCTGAAGCGCAAATTTGAACAAATGAAGCAGGACAGGATCACCAGATACCAGGTTCAGTTTTTAAATCAAGAGAGCTAACTCTATCATATTTTGAGATTTACACAGAACGCTTGCTTTTAAAAATAACTTGCCTATTTTCTTAGGGTGTAAACCTTTATGTGAAAAATCTTGATGATGGGATCGATGATGAGCGTCTCCGAAAAGAGTTCTCCCCATTTGGTACAATCACTAGTGCAAAGGTAAAGTTCACAGACTGTGCTCATGTGTTCTCTGAAAATGATTAATGACCTGTCACCAAAGAAAAGTTAATTTCATTCAGTAACAGATGTGACTCACTGTAAATGTGGGCTTCAGCTTTCGTGTTTATTGTACATCTCAGGTCAAACACCATATGATGATCCTTTCTTGAAATAAATAGTGAGAGTAGTGTGATAAAAATAACATCTTTCCAGTGCAATATTGTGCTCATTATTATTTCAATGAGATTTTCATCTCTATTCACATAAGAGTTAGCTATTAATTACACAATAATATTAAATTTTTATAAGTTATTCAGTAAAACAAACCTGTGGTCTAAGTTCTAATAAGCTGAAACAAGAAACTAATACAAGTTAAATAGGTATGACACAGAACATTTAGTTTTAAAGCTAAATATTGTCCTGACAGGTGATGATGGAAGGTGGCCGCAGCAAAGGATTTGGATTTGTGTGCTTTTCGTCACCGGAAGAAGCCACCAAAGCAGTCACAGAAATGAACGGTAGAATTGTGGCTACTAAACCATTATATGTAGCTCTAGCCCAGCGTAAAGAGGAGCGCCAAGCTCATCTCACCAACCAGTACATGCAGAGGATGGCAAGTGTAAGAGCAGTACCTAATCCTGTAATCAACCCCTACCAGCCAGCACCTCCTTCAGGATACTTCATGGCAGCTATTCCTCAGGTATGTGTGGAGATGAGTAGCTGAATATTTTGTACTGCCTATAACATCTGCTTAGATGTAACAGTAAATATAACTGTTAGCATGTGTCCGTGATTTCAGCATTTTAATCTCATAGTGGGAGAGTGCTGGGCTGTTCAGCATACCCTCCACAGACTTAACAAAGTTAAGTGATGTTGTTGTGTTTGGCAGACTCAGAACCGTGCTGCATACTATCCTACTAATCAGCTCGCTCAACTTGCTAGACCTAGTCCTCGCTGGACTGCTCAGGGTGCCAGACCTCATCGTAAGTCACTTCTTTTTACCTCTTTCCAGTGGTTGCCGTAAACCCCGTAGCATTTATGTTTGCACTTTCAAATACGTTTTCATGGCGTTGCAGTATCAGTCTTCTGTTTGCCACCACTCAGTGTTTCAGCGTGTAACAGTACATTTTTTCTAAACCATAGCATTCCAAAACATGCCGGGTGCTATCCGCCCAGCAGCACCCAGACCACCGTTCAGTACCATGAGACCAGCTTCTTCCCAAGTTCCACGAGTCATGTCAACGCAGCGTGTTGGTGAGTTTGGTTTATGCAAACTTTAAGTATTAGACTTCTGTTCCAATTCTGCTGGTTCAGCATGATCTCGCAAAATAAACGTTTGTAAGTTTAGTATCGCATGTGATATTCCTAATGAATAAGCTAACTTCACCTTTTAGTAATTGCTTTAAATACTGTCCCAGCAAAGACTCCAGCTGTGATCCCATCTCTTCAGGATGAAGCCCTTACTCTTGTGTGCGCTTCAGTAATACTGTATGATGGCTTCTGTCATTTGTAAACATAGTTGTAGCAATTGTAATAATAGGTTGCATGTAGAAATATCGAGGTGATACAATTTTAGCTCTTACTGATCTTTTTTATGTTTCACATATACATATTATTGTGAGCCAGTATCATGAATGCAAAATCTGCACATCACTGAATGGACCAGAATTGACTGTAATCATGAAATGGTTTGGGTTGGAAGGAACCTTAAAGAAGCTCATGTAGTTCAACCCCCCTGCCAGAGGCAGGGAACGCTCCACTCTAGACCAAGGTACTCAGAGCCCATCAAGGTTGGTCTTGAACGTCTCTAGGGATGGGGAGTCCACATCCTCTCTGAAGGTGTAATTCTCCCAGAATGTATCAGCCAGCCATCTACTTCCTAAAAGTATCTTCTTTAGAACGACTGGCACAATGTGCTCAGGAAATCAAATGTCCTTTCGCTTATAGTGAAGCTATATTAATACTCAAAGTGGATTTTTTTATCACAGATCTTTTCTCAATAGCATGTAAAAAGGCCAGTTCATGAATGAAGTGACTGGAAAGTAGTATCCAGTAAATTTCAAGGTTTGAACCTTTGTATGTGACCAGTGATGTGACAGATGACAATACTACTAAGATGAATCTATAACACAATACCTAAATTAGGTATTTGATTCAAGATGGTTTGTTGGGCAAAACAATTATTATAATAATTATTTACATATGAAATTCCGTTACTGTTTTTTCAGCTAATACATCAACACAAACGATGGGTCCACGTCCTGCAGCAGCAGCTACTGCAGCCACTCCTGCTGTGCGCACGGTACCGCAGTACAAATACGCTGCGGGGGTTCGCAATCCTCAGCAGCACCTCAACACGCAGCCGCAGGTTGCTATGCAGCAGGTATGTGATCTGGGCAGCTGCTCCGTGCTTTTACGGATATTCTTTGCAGAGCAAGATACGGTGAGGGTGTTGGGAGAGCAATTCAGGCTCTGCATCACGGCAGTAGAGTAAAAGCACTAGGGAGTTAAGTATATTTGAAGCTCACCTGGGACGGGATGTGATCCCACATTGCTTCGTACTTTTCAGTTGCCTCATACCTTAGCCTAAATTCTTGTTTGTTCCTCAGTGGGGCAGTTTCTAATAATTTTCAGCATCATCACTCAGCTCTAACCAGTAGTACTGGATTTAACAGACATAGTTGTTAATTTCTTTGATGTTTCTGACACTGTAGGCATTGTGTATGCTGAGTTGTGAAATACTGGCTGTTTGAAGCTGCACGTAATTATGAGCCAGGGTTGAGTTCAAATGTTTTTAAATTAATTTGCAGCCTGCTGTCCATGTGCAAGGTCAGGAACCCTTGACTGCTTCCATGTTGGCTTCTGCCCCTCCACAAGAACAAAAGCAGATGTTAGGTATGTACGTGATAACCTTTCTCTGTGTGTTACAGCAGAAGGACAGTTAAAGTACACTTTTTCAATCTTTAAAAGCAGAGTAAATGGTTTTAGCAGTAGAAGAAGTTTTGTTTCCCTTATCCCTTAAATTTAGGATGGATTTGCCCATAATTAACTTTTTTCTCTCTAGGTGAACGTCTATTCCCCCTTATTCAAAGCATGCACCCTACTCTGGCGGGTAAGATCACTGGTATGTTGCTGGAGATTGACAACTCTGAACTCCTCCACATGCTCGAGTCTCCTGAGTCTCTTCGTTCGAAGGTAGGTGGAACAGGACTTGTGCCTTGCCCTGGTTCCATAGGTGGCGAAGTCGACGCTGTTCTAACAGTTGTCCGTGCTGGCACAGTGCAGTAACAGCAATGCAGCGGTGGCTCAGGGCAAGAGTATCCTCTTTCAAAGGGTGACAGTGACTTACATTGCATGAACTGGAATTGTAATGTTCTCCTTTTTCTTTTCAACAATGTAGGCGTTGTTTATAATTTCCACTGTATTATTAACTTAAATAGACAGAAATTGCTAAGCTTCCCTTAATTAATTTTTCATTTGTACTCAACAGGTTGATGAAGCTGTAGCCGTACTACAAGCCCACCAAGCTAAAGAGGCTGCTCAAAAGGCAGTTAATAATCCCACTGGGGTTCCAAGTGTTTAATAAGTAAGTTTGGCCACTGTAGTTCCATAGGTTGACTGGGGCAAATCTTTGGTCCATGGCCTTGTAAGCAGCATGTGTCCAGGCTCTGTCATGTGTAGCCAGAGGAAGTAGCAGCTATGGTAAACAAACTTCTGTGCTCATTTGATTAGCAAAAGCTACTGACATGTCATTGTTTCTATCAACATATTTAGCTGGAAATAGTTCTAGGCATGTATGCAAAAATGGTCAGTTCTGTCAAATGCTACTATTCATACTATGGAGAACAACTTAGGGAATTGAAATAAACTTAAAATGGTACTCCAACCCCCTTTTTCCTTAGAAATTAAAGAGCTTATTTACACTGTAATTTGTATATACTTAACCAAATTCTAAAATTGTACAGTAAGTAAAAACTAAACTATATATTGTCTTGACTTCACATTTGGGTGAATTTGATGTCAGTTAAAATAATGTTTTTTCTTCATTGTGTTCTGTGGGGTTGGTATCTTAATTGTGCATGACAGAGGCAAATCGCGGTACCTTAACAATTTTGACAAGGCAAAAATGTGAAGTTGAGGATAAAAAGGAATCTATTATCTCTTCTGTCTAGTTAGGTTTTGCCTGTGAACTTGCTTTCCACATTTGTTGCTATCATTTGAAGGTGCCTACTTTAACATTTGATTGCATAAAATTTTCCTTTTTTCTTGATATTTTAATTTCTGCAATTTTCCTTTTGGAGGCAGAATTTGAGTCATGAGTTTTACACATTTCCTTTTTTGACTTTTTTGCTAGTGACACTTTCACAATGGAGATAAGTGCAGAATAGATTGTCTCTCTTAAACTAAGATGCCCATACTTCGAGACCATTACTCCATCTGCTCCGTGATGTTTTAGTAATTGGAAATTGAAAATACTGCTAGGGTAGTTATTTGATGAGCCTCAGTCTGCTGGCCTGATGAGTAGAAGTGACCTGCAGCCAATCACAGTAACATTGTGCTTAAAGTGGTGCTGCCTGAGGGACTGTCCTGTTCTACAGTCAGTGTTACCTTGCCAAGGATCCCAGGCTTTGGAACGTTTTTCTGTTCCTAAAAAGTGGGAGGAGCTCTGATACTCTGCTTCTGAAGAACTTTGGTATCTTTGAAGCAGTGAAAGCCCAGAGTGCCGCATGGCGTACAGTAGTAGAAAATGTCAGAAAACATACAAGGTGCTGCTTTTGTTTTAAAACAACAGTGCTGTTTTTCTTTGCAGAACTATCCGGGACTACAATCTAGAACTTCGCTTCACCGAAGAAAAAAAAAAAATCTAAACATGGAAAAACTATTAAATATTGAGAAAAACATTGCAAAATATAAAATAAATAAAAAAAGGAAAGGAAACTTTGAAGCTTACGTACAGAGCAACGCCGGGGCTAGCAAAACAAATGCTAGTCCTAGATTACTTATCGATTTAAAATTTTAAAAAAAAATAGTAAAATAAAAAATACAAATTAATGTTTTATAAACCCAGGGGAAAAGAATTTTCAGCACAGTACAAAAATTTAAAGCATTCCTTTCTTTAATTTTGTAATTCTTTACTGTGGAAAAGCTCAGATTATCACCACTGTTTTAGTTGACAGTGAGAATTGATAGCTGAGCAAAGAAACGTAATTTGGATTATAAAATTCTTGGTTTAATAAAAATTCCTTAAACACTGACTTACTTGTGGTGGTCTCTTTTGTACAGTGTACTTTTCATAAGCTTGTCATCCAGAATGCCAAGTTAGAATCTCACTCTGTAGTATGTTTTAGTGGATTGTAGAGAAGATAAGCCTACACCTGTAGATTGTCTTCTGAATAATAAAAGTGAAGGGAGGGGGGGAAGTGTTTGGATTTTTTTAAATAAATTGCTACTTGATCTGAATTTGGTCTAGTGTACAATAGTGCAAAAATAATTCTGTCTTCACTCAGGGCTGATGGGGTCTTCAGGTGAGTTTGTGTCCCCAAAGGGGGTTTGCAGTGAAATGGCCAATGGCACTAAAGTGGGAAGAGGCAGCACTAACACGTGAGCTGTTTCATTTGTTACAGGACTGTACTGAGGTTGGAAGTTTTGCAGGATTAACATTTAAATGTATAATCAAGCTAAGTCTTAAATGCATAACCAAGAGAGAGTAAAAGGGCTTTTGTTGCAAAACAAACTTTCACTGTGTGAGTTACTGATACACTGAATATCAGATGCATTATCCTACAGTTGCTGCCTTTTTTGTTTTCCCCTTTCTGCAGACCAGTGGAATAAAAAAGGGTATTTTCTACCCAGTTTAGCCCATAATTGGCTATATAAGTTGCTTTTTCAGAATTGATAATGCAAAGGAGAAATGAAGCAGTGAAAATGGCATATCCTGCTTTTATAAAGAAGAGTGTAAAACCTGGTGGGCTGGGGTGGCGAAGTGGCACAAAGATCTGTTAGTCATGGAGGAAGGCATGACTGGTAGCCACTGTAATCTGCTGGGTTTCAGTTGCTATATGTAAAGAATACAGATTCTATGGAATTCACAAGAAGGGGTTAGTTTGTCCTGGAAGTCTCTGACATACGTGTTGTGTGGCAGGAATTCCAGTGTGCTCTGATCTGTTGTTTCAGTCAAAGCCCTTTAGGATGTTTTCTGAAGTCCCCCAAAAAATAGTTCAGGAGCCCCCTCATTTTTCCCCTTTCAGAAGGGGAAATCTTCAGGTTTTCTGTTACGGAATTTGAGAAATAAGCCTAGCATATTAAGGTGAAATTGGTTGGTGTAAATGCAATCTAGTTAAAATCCTTTGCTGTAAAAGCATTAGGTTAAACTTGTGTAATTCTTACACTCAGTCTTGTCCTGATGGCGGCAGACTGGAATAGCCTTTAATTTGCAGTCTTGCTGAGGTGTGTGACTAGAATTAAGAATTTTTGAAATTGGGTGGTAAATCCTACAAAAGAGGCAGTTCAAGCAAGACGTGTACATGTTAAGAGGCTGAATGTATAACCTTGATTTTATGTAATGTCAGCTATAAAGACATTTAAGCTTTGGAGACAGTTTTAATGACCTAAAAATATTTAGCACCATAATGGGAGTGCTGAAGAATCTAATGATATTAAAGGTTTAATGGAAGGTCTAAAAGATATTACAAAAATCTATTTTCAGGATTCCCAGGGCACTGGCAGGAAAGTAAGAGGCCACCTTCTGCTTGTTTTGCTAGATAAGTTGTGTGTTCTGTGAGTCTGCTGGAGTTAACCAAACTAATTTTTGTTTTGTAAGAATGAGCAAGTTATTTAACATCTTGCCAATAGGAGAACTGAAACAGGAGAACAGGAAGTCTTTCAGTTTGTACAAGACTTATGTCGGTGTGTCACGGACTAGCATCTGTACCAGCATGAAATACTGGGTAACTTCTGTGATGGAAGGAAACAGCGAGGCAATTCTGAGGTGGTGGTAACAGCCTAAGAAAACAAAGCCATGGGTTGATTTGCTTTATTTCTTCACACTCTTGCTTACATGGTAATTCCCTGCTGTATACCACAGGTGCCTATTCAATAAATGTCTTCTATTTTACTTCTAAATCGTAACGATAGCAAACAAGGCATTTTTGGTGCCTCTACCAGTGCATCATTGGGGTACTACTGTAAAGCAATGCAGCATGCAGAAAAATGAAATTTTTTCAATAGTAGAGAACTGTGCCTTTGAGTTAATAGGCAGCCTGACTGGCTGGCACTTCCTGCTGCCACATGTTCCCTGTAGTATGTGTCAGAAGCTTACGCTGATCCTCTGTACCCTGCAGCCAGCCGGTGCTAAGCTGATTTTGCTGGATCCTCTGGCATTTCATTCCTTCAGTCCTTATGTGTCATCCATCCTAACCACAGCAAACACTTGAGAGTCTGGCAGCAGCCAAAAGCCTGCTCATGAAATGGGTGGTGATTTGAATGAATGAATGAATCAGTGAATGGTATTATATTTGCCATCCGCTTTCCCGAGCAGGATGTGGCTTTATGAGCAACTAAATCAAAGGTTTGGTGCAGAGGTAATCTGGATTGCATGCATTCTCTTTGCTGCTCTGCTGAAGTCTAGGGAATTCAGAGTTCACTGGGTCCAGGGGAGGAGGGGGCAAGGTGGTGAAAATTAAGATGTTCTAGAATCTGGTAACGCCTTATTGCCAGCTTGTGCTAATTAGATGTCTACCCTTGAATAAACGGTGTCTTCAGTCCTTGCATCTCGAGTGTCCTTGGTAACATTCTTAATGATTGTGATGGACACCTGGATGTTCAAAGGTAGCCAAGTAACATTTTGAGTTAGGAGTGGGTCTTGGAAAAAAGATTTCCTGAAATCTACATCCAGTAGACATATTTGGAAAAAAAAAAAAAAATCCAGAACAACAAGGATTTGTGTTTATTTTCAATAGGTTTAGGAGTTGTGGTCCAAACTAATGTGCTAAAGAGAGCTGCAGTCCTTGGGACCACAATTCTCCCTAGACTTTTGTAGTTATATGTGAGTCTATGTGGTGTGACTACCTCACTGAAAGAAAGTTTTCAGTCTCACTTTTCTTCTACAGGGCATGGTCAGTGAGAAAGAGGAGCCGTATGGAAATGAAAATGCAGCTGGTGGGGTTACAAATCCTTAGGATATTGCATTTGAAGTGAATACAAATTTAAAAAAGAGGTTTCCAGCTACACTAAGAACACAAGGTGCGCATGGAGTTACAACTTGGCCAACAAGAACAAAGGAAGAATATTTTCAAAAAACAAATTTGAAATTTAGATTTCTCACTTGTATTGTCATTGAAAATAATCATTAAGTTTGACAAGCTAGGCCAACATAATGTCCCTTTTGTACATTAAGTACTAAGAGCAGTACATCTGCCAAATGGTCTCCTTTTTCCCATGTCCCCTGCTAAAAAAACATCCCTAATCCTGTCGTGTTCCAAGTGGCTATAGCTGGCCAGACATCTGTACTTTTTTATAGCTCTCTGGGCATGTTTTAAAATATACCATGTGGTATCTGAGCATTCAAAACCCAAAAATGATGCCCTGAGCAGGCTGAATGGCTGTGTCACATTTCAGTAACTGGGACCTTGGGTTACATGTGTTCTAGGTTAAACCTGATGTCACCAGATGACATAAAACAGAGGTTATACTTCAAAAAGTGTGTTCCAAGCTTATTAGGTTGTCACATCTGTAAATGGAAGCTTACTTAATCCTGTCTCTTTCCACTGCTAGAGATTTGCAATGTGTGGTAAATCTTTAACATCAAAGATTTAACAGTAAGCAAGCCACCTACTTCCCCCCACCCCTTTGGGGTGGGACAAAATCAGAGACTATAGACAACATTCTATGTTGTCTAGAATGACAACAGTAGAAAATTCCTGTGACCTGGAGTATAGATGTTTCCTTTGTCTTCCTATACCTCACATTTTCCCATTAAACTCATTCTGCAGGTGCTTAACCTCCCAGGTTACAAAAGTGGAGAAGATATGGATTGGCAAAATGTCTTGGGATACAAACAAGGATGCACACAGCAGCCTTGCTCTGGAGTGGAAGAAAAGCTCTTCCAGAGCTCCTCAGGGTGTGGGGAGCCTCATCTCCCAGGTATACCAGAGCAACTGACACCAAGGCTACAAAATTGGCTTTGTAAGAGGATTGTTGTGGGGATGCTCCTGAAGTCACCGAACTGGTTACATTTGGCTGCACAGATGAAAAATAAAACCAAATCAAGTTATCAAGCACATAATGAAATTTTATTTTACTTACTCTTCTCCATTTCATTCACAATGCCCACAGTTAATCCTGTTTCTTGAAAAATATGTGTAAGCCTTATTTTACTGGGAAGGGGTTTTCCCCAGGTCATCCAGTCAATCACAGCCTTCGCGAAGCAATTTTCTTCCTCTGAAAAAGGGGCCTTTTGGTGAGGCCAGCATAACATGCTCACATCAGGCCCTCAGTTGCAAGGCAGGCATTGCAGTGGCATCATTTCCCTGTTAATGAGCTTATTCCACATCTCCAGAAGTGCTGCTTGCATAAGTCTACAAGGACTTTCACATGAGAAGACCTAGTCCTGCAGTGCAATTCCCTCAAGGGTACCAGAAACAAATGAAACTGTGAAAACCAGCAAGAATAAATCACCCTTACTGCCTGGAATTGGCGGTAAACAGAAGAAGTCCCAGGTTAGAGATATATATACCATTTTAACTACACTTGACCTCCAGAGAGGCACTTTGTGAAAAAAGGATATCGTTTTCTTACAAACCTGCTGTGTATCCCTTTCGCCAGATGGTCGCTAGTTCATGTTCCTTGAGAAACAGTGAATTACTATCACTTCATAATGAATTACCACTTCGTAGGCTCCTTCCTCGAGCTGTTCTGAACTCCCTCCCTGCTCGGCCCCGCTGCTTCAGTGCCCGTGCCACCCCGCGGGCTCGGTCTGAGGGCCGGGCCCAGTCTGCGGGCTCGGTGTGAGGCCAGGCGTGGTCTCAGGGATCGGTCGGAGGGCCTGGCCCAGTCTGCGGGCTCGGTGTGAGGCCAGGCGTGGTCTCAGGGATCGGTTGGAGGGCCTGGCCCGGTCTGCGGGCTCGGTGTGAGGCCAGGCGTGGTCTCAGGGTTCGGTCGGAGGGCCGGGCCCAGTCTGCGGGCTCGGTCTNGGTGTGAGGCCAGGCGTGTCTCAGGGCGCGGTGCTGCTGCTGGGCCCATCAGCCCGGTGCGCGCGGGGGTGCTCCTGCTGCGCTGGGCGCGGCGCGGCCCCAGCTCGGAGCAGGTGAGGCCGCGCCTGGTGCCAGCCCCAGCCCTGCCCTCCCACCTGTCCCTCACACCCACCTGGTGCTCCTGATGCTGCTTGTGAAGCACACGTTTGCAGGATGAAATTCAGCAGCGACTGAGAGGCAAATCCGGAAAAAAAAGCTAAGGCTTGTGGCAGAAGGGTATGGTAAGCCAGCTAAATGGGAAACATAGGCCAAGCAGCAGGAGCTGTTGGCTCCAAGTGCCTCTTTTCCTTGGCCTCTGGGAGAGAAGTGCAGTTACTCAATTTAGGTCATTAATCCCATGAACAGCTCTAGAAAGTTTATGGAGATCAGTCCAGGCAAAGTGCAGAGTAGATTGCAGGATTTTTTTTTGATGAGCCGAGGGTTAACCAAGTATTGGATCTTGAATTGCCTAAGTCGATACCTCAGGAGTGACCCTTTCCACACAGAGTCACAAAATGGCTGGAAAACAGGCTTGAAGTATTCCAAGAAATAGTGAGCGTCAGAGAATAATATATGGCCCCAAGCAAGAGAAGCGGATAATTTCAGGGTGAATCTGTGAGTTTATCTCTACTTCTGCTTTGCTCCTTGTTGAGTTGCCTCTGTGTTTTTGCCCTCTATCCTTCTGGATTTCTTAGGAAAGTGAAGGGGAGCATGTGATACTGAGCTTTTCTGTGAAAGCAGTGTCAGCCTTCTCTTTGCTAGCCTTCTCTTTGCTCTCTGGCTGGCCTTTGCCAGTCCTTGGCTCCAAGAAAAATCTCTTCTGGCTTTTCTGTAAGTCTGGATGCACACTGTTATCCTTTCTGAGCAGCATCATTTTACCTCACCAACCCTATTTTAGGGCCCTTTTCGGTGAACACTTAAGCTGGTGTATTAGGTACGTGCTTCTCTTGGCAACTTCCTTGCTGAGCTCTCAGTTGCAGTGATAGGAAGCAGTTTATTTATTAGTTTTTATTTTATTTATTAGTTTTCTTTATCTGAAGCAGTTTTTAAGCCACTAAACCTGTATGGTATCAATCTGTCTCTCCCAACTCTCTGGGACTGCACAAACAGCTGGAGAAGCACAGCTGAAAGGTAGATGAGTCACAGCACGGCTGCCATGAGAAGCAATGTTTGCTGAGGTGTGCCCTTGAAGTCGCAGCTCTGCAATTCTGTTCCCTGTGGGACTGCTCACAGTAGCATTTTGCTTTGGTTAATGGAGCATTTTGGATAACCTATCTGAACTAATAAATCAGCTTATGCATTTGCTTCCATTTTTAAAAGGCATACTGTTTCTTGCTCAACAAGTTTTAACATCATTAGTGCTCTCAGCAAAATTGTTCCCGTCTCTGCATCCCTGGTAACTGAGAGTTTGCCTCCTGCTGGTCTTTAGAACTTGTTAGCTGATTTTTGTTTTCAATTCCTTCATTCCTGCTGTTGGTAGCTCCTGCACTTGGTCTTGAAGTTTACAACTGCTGTCTCTTAATTGCCTTCCCTATTCTTCTGTGAGGTTGCTTGTCTATAATTATTATATCCCATTCTATTTATTTTGCTTGAAATACTCTATTAATGTAGAAAAATGCACATGTATGAGAAGTCTTACTCCAGGATAAAGTAATTTTCATCACGAGACCAGATGAAATGGTCTGGTCAGATCAAAATCACAGTGTCCCACAGATGCAACAATTCTGTGATACAAAGGATGTAAATTGGAAATAAACTTCCCTCATGGATGGATTTCTGCACTGCTATACTTGAGGGTATTTCTTGAATATTACTCTGGAGGGTCTGTCTCTGGCATCTGTTGGATGAGCTGCTGAAGTCACTAACTAACTAACTCCTGATGAACTAACTGAACTAACTGTGCTCCTTTCAGGGTAGCAATTTTCAAGGCTCTCCTATTCCACCTCTACAAACTCCTCTCCTAACTTGTGATGCAAAGAGCACATAATTCTTGTTTGTGGCTGTGCCTTATCTGCCCCTTTTCTTTTGCTGTGCATTTTCCTGCTTCCCATCACTTTTTAGTCTGAGAGTGCTTCTCTTGTTTGACACTACCAGACTCTGCTTCCTTGCTGTCTCCCAGAGCAGTTGTTCTCTTAAAAAGGACAGTCTGAGGGAGCGGCTGTTCAGAGGCACTGTGGGGTGATGGAGCACCCCATGGTTTGGATGCATTGTTGCACCAGGAGGTGCAGATGCACTGCTAGCAACTTACCCCTTGGTGCCTCACCTCCTAAGGGATTTCTGAGCTTTAAGCTGGGGACCCAAGAAAAATCACGTAGAGGGAAGTGTGATCAACCAATAATGATATATTAAAAGAGATCTTGCTTAAAGTGAATTGCTTAGGTAGGCAGCTGGCAGAAATGCTGAGGATAGCAGTGCAACTTTAGCCCTTCTCCTGTTCCTCAGGCACTTGGCAGTGGATTGACAGAAGGTGCCTGTCTTGGTATGACAATTTACAGCCTTCACCTTTCTCTGGGAGAAGGGGCTTTGTACGGACTCTGAGAGTCCAGAGGTGGCTCTGTGTTCTCCCCTTTGCCTCTTCTTTTAGGAACTAAAGAATTTGACTGATCTAGCAATCCAGTTTTCTTTTCCTCTTCTGTGTCGATATTTTATAAAGTATTAACAGTAGGAAGGAGAGCGGAAGGAGCCGTCTTCCTTTTCTTGGGATGAATCCCACACGTTGGGCTGTTCGCACTTGCTGAACTGAGATTTGTGCAGCCATTCTCTGCAAATGACTGTGAACACCTCCAGCTGGAGTGTCAATGGCAGACGGACATTTGAATTTGATTGACATTTGACATTTGATTGACATGCATTTGAAGGATCTAAGCTTTGGCCCTAGATTTACCCAAGGACAGCCAGTCAGTGCTCTGTGCTGTAGTCGTGCTCTCTCCTGAGAGTTCTCTGGGGATTGCACACTGATCAGAGCACTCCTAGTAGAGCTCTGGGGATTTATTCTGCTTATGGAGAGGTAAGGCTCTCTTGCAAGAGTAAGTTACAGTAACCTCTAGAGTGGGATCAAGATCATCTAGACAATTGTATGTGCTCTAAAAATGTCACAGGATTTCCTTGAAATCTACCAGTTGCTGAAGATCCAGGCCCTTCCTGGTTTCTGTCTTTGTGATGTTGTGATGTTTGCATTTGGCTTTTCAGTTTTGCAGCTGCTTCACTATTTAGCACTTTTGTTTCTGTCATTCTGTCTGGCTTCAAGATCTGCACATCTCCAGCATGGCCCTGGGTGAAACAACTGGTACAGACAGAATAGGCAGGACTAATGCCAAAAGCCAAATCTACAGGACTAGGTTAAGTAGAAGATAATTAATTTTGGTCAACTACACTTTGAAACTGCTGATATCTCCTGCTGAGGAGGACAGTGTTCATTGCAGAAAGATGAAAAAGAAAAAGCGCCAACTATGGCCTGTGTCTTTAACTCCTCTTTTTGAAGATAATAGCTCTTAGAGCTGAACATTGTCATATTTATGGAAGCTATTTATTTTAGGTGGAAATCTTGGATGAAGACTGAGTACCTCTTCCACCAGATTGGAACATCATATGTAGGTATTCAACACCATACACAAATATGCACTTAAAGTTTATGGGCATTTTCCTTTAATTCTTTGGGATATGAAAAAATGTAATTGGTTGCAAGAAGTTTCTCTTTTCTGTAGCCCAGACCCTGAGGACACACGATTGCATTTGAAGAAACTTACCCAGCAGCCGACACTGAGATTAATTTATTATTTTTTAAGTAGGCCAGAGTCTTAGTTTGTGTGAAGTGATGATAACAGACGACACCACTTTCTGTAGGTGAGACATGGCCTGAACACAGATGGAAGAGAGAAGACTACCTGTTGTCAGACTCCTGGCAAATTTTCTTGCTCTATCTCCTCAGTTGGCCCGCCTGTAGAGCAGAGATAAGTGCTCCCTGGAGGAAAATCATATGTGAAGGGCTTTGAAGATAAAAACCACTCTACACTCACTATTGCAGTTAGCTTTACATTAAACCAAAGCATGTCATGTTACCTAACTCTTTTATGCTGTGTGTCTCTGAGCAATTCACACATCATATCTAAAAATCAAGACTTTGGAAATGCTGGTGTGTTTCCAGCGTAGGGAAAACAGAGTTGTGATTCTATGCTTCACTCCTGGTTTTAGCTAACAAAAAAGAAAAGTATTGCCAATTCTTACAGTAATAAACTTTTCTTCCTTCATACTTCAGTTGCTGGAGTCATGTAAAAGACTTAGGCAGCAAGGACCAGAGGGGAAAATGTCATCTTTCACATGGTTTAATGACACTAATTGCTGAGTTGAATACTGGTGCATAAATTTAATTAGTAGTAATGTCTCAGCACTCTGTAGGGAGTCTCATTTTACTGATCAGATGACACATTGTTTTGATTTAGGTTAAAAAGTACTTCCAGGCAAACTTGCTATATTTTGATGTGTTTAGTAATGTGCATTTTGAGAAAGTAAACATAGCTTATCCTTCTCTTGAGAGTGTTTGCTTATAGTAGAGAATTTTTATACTTTCTAGTGACCAAATACTGTCCAAACCTATTGGAGCCATCTTATGTCAACTGTATAATAGTGTAATTGTGGTTTTCTAGGACTTCCAGGTCTGTTTATAAATGACGTAGGGTTTGCACAGAGGCATTATGCCCATATCAGCCAGCTGTAATAGTTGAAGAAACAATCAAACTGTCAGATAATTTATGCTCATTAAAGGTTTTTTTATTTTGTTTTTTGTTGTTTGGTTGGTTTG
>WAAG01082797.1:0-18478 GCA_013390105.1 Tichodroma muraria
TATTTACGTTTCTCAAAGGTCTTGGTGACTTGGCCATGTTTTCTCTGGAGAGAGGTCATGAGTTGGAATACAGTTTTATCCAATGTGCTTTTAAATAACTTCAAATAGAAGCATTTTCCCATTAGAATATAATATTTTTTAAAAGTATCTTGTGTGAAGTTTGGTAGAGCAAGGAATAAATTAATTTTGAACATTTGGGGACAAACTGCATTGCTTTTTAAAACCTACACTGTCAATTATGCACCTGTTGGCTGGCTTTCCATTACAAAATTAGCTTTGGCCAATTTGTGAAAAATTGCTGGTTGCAAAATTGCTTATGCTTACAGAATAAGTGTTGAGTGCCATTTTCCTTCGTCTATTAGAGAGTAGTGTGGTGATAAATCTTAGTCCAAAAGTAACTGGGAGCTTTCTTTCTCAGTTGTCCCTTTTGAGCTGCCACAATTCAGAGTTCTTTGCCTTTTTTCATGTGATTCCATGTGTTTACCTGTTCTCATTGCCACATGTGTTTTTTTCCCCCAGACAGTCAACAAAAGAATACTTTTTCTTGCCAGTCTAGTTCCCCTGAGATGAATCTATGATCTTGGACACAGGTTTTAAGTCATTATTCTTTCTAGTCAGTTGAAGCCTTGAACACAAAAAAAATTAGCTGACTTCTCCACTTCTACAGTATTTTATCACTTCCTTCCTCAGTTATGCTCTTGCACTCAAATATACTGAGCACCAGTCTTTCAAGATCTGTCCTCGCATACTGTGTCTTCATCTTTGCTTAAGTCATAGAAACAGGATTTCTTGCTCAGAATAATTTGTGGCTCACCATTTTGTCCTCCACAAAGGACCAAACCTTTCTTGATTGCTGGTCTTCTTTTGAATAAGTAAGGGCTTCTTCCCATGAAGGGTATTAGATTCTCTTTACTTAGAGAACGTTGTGAGAGTCTTGAACTAGTACGTCTTTGCTTTGAAAAGTTCCAGCAACAAGATTTCTGACCAAATGTCTCTTGTACTTCTATTCATGGACCTATAATGGGTCTAGGTCTCCCAGTATTGTGTGCTAGTGTGTTAGAGGACTGCTATGTTTTTTGCAGACAAAGTGGGAAGGAGCACCAAAACTGTGAAGATTCTTCAATTCCTGCTCCAAACTCAGCTATTACCTTCAATGTCTTGTCAATTAGTACAAAACCTAAGATGCCCCAATCAGTATTCTATTGCAGAGCTTTTATCCTTGCAGAACGTGTATCCGGCTTATAGTATGGTGCCTGCAAGTTGTGGAAAATGGCTCATGAGGATAATATTGGCAAAACTCTCCATGATATGGAAGTAATTTGCTATGATCATCAGGTTTTCAGATGCAATCACTTGATAATTGCATACTTTGAGGCTAATGAAATGCAGTAACAAAGAAGAGGAAACCGCTATGTCTGTAAGTGGAAATATTGCTTCAATATATATATAAGCCCCCAGTGCATAAATGCCCCACAGGATGAGAAGGTGGTATGTGGGAATTTCTCCTGTTTTGGAATCAGCTCCAATAAAGTAGGTGGTCTGAGAAACCAGACACCTTCAAAGGACTCTTATGGTCAGAAGATTCTCTGGAGTTTGGTGTTTCAGTGCAAACCCTGGCAAGGAAACACTTCTATGTGAAGGTACCTAGGATAGTGATAGTGTCCCCAAATTTATACTGATGGGTAAAAGAAGTTTGTTGCACAAGAAAACAGATTACACTATTATGCAGTACTAAAACCACAAAAGCCCCATGTCCCCAACAACCATTACACACCCTGACACCTTTGCAACTGAAAGATAGCTTATTTCAGGTGACTGATTTCGGTATCTTCCAATGACTGAGCCAGACGCTGGTCTGTGCTCATGTGATTCAGCAGACCTACAAGGCAGCAATAACAGTGTGTGAATTTTGTGGCTAAGAGAGTTTCATTTCTCAATCTTCATCAGTCATATTTTGGCCAGAAGTCAGGGAATTCATCTTAATGGGGAGGTAAGAAAGCATTGATATAGTGTGGATAAGATTCTCAGTACATAGAGAAAGTTTGTCCTGTTGAAATTATACACTGTGAGCTTCCCTCAAAAATGCAAGGGAACTATATGCTGATGAAAAAGTTGAATCAAATGGACCAAAGGAAAACTAGTAGGCCAGAATGGTGAAGGTATTTTCTGTCTCAGGACTAAATATTGTGAAATGGTCCTTCATACAAGAATAGGACAAAATATGTGAGAAGTTACCCTGTATGGTGGGTAGAGCAGTGTTGTTGAATATTAATATTCAATTATGTCCATAGCTTCTCCCATGAAATAAACTTCAGCAATCCCTGCTCAAGGGGAGGACGACAGAAAGATTAGAAAACACACAGGTAGGACAGCATCTAGAAACAATGAAGATGGATGCTTAGAAACAGTGGCTTTCAGATAGGATTTTCAGCAGTTGTTCTGCTCTGTGACTGGCAGATTTTGTTAAGAAAGCATCTTGGCTTTTGAGTTCATCTTCTCTAAAACAAAGCAACAAACCTTCAGCATTCAGAAGTAATTTTGATTAACTCTATTGACATAACTTCCAGTGAGCAGTTCATTCTTCATTTCAGAGCAAGTATGTTCTCAAGAGGAGCCTGGAATTCAGTGAGGTCCAGAGGTTTTCAGCTGTGATTTGAGTCAAGAAAAGGACAGAGAGAAACTGATTTATTCTCTGTTGTGACCTGTGACAGGACCCAAGGGAATGGCCTGAAGTGGTGTCAGGGAGGTTTAGGCTGGGTATTGGGAAAAGGTTCTTCACCCAGAGGGTGGTTGGGCACTGGGACAGGCTCCCCAGGGAAGCGGTCACAGCACCAGCCTGACAGAGCTCAAGAAGCCCTTGGACAATGCTCTGAGGCACGTGGTGTGACTCTTGGGGAGGTCCTGTGCAAGGCCAGGAGATGGACTAGATGGTCCTTGTGGGCCCTTTCTGGCTCAGCTTACTCTGTGAGTCTGAGAAGCTCATATTTTCACTAAGGTCACAACAAAGGTAGGCAAAAATAGGTGCTCAGGAAGTTTGTTTAATGGCCGAAGACATTCAGCATGCATTTTCTACACTATAGGATATTTTTGGACCTAATGGTTTAAGCAGCTATGTTTTGTCCCTTGCTCTGCAGAACCATATCTATCTGTATTGTCTTTTATTATGACTTCTGATGCTCCTTAAGCAACTTCAGTAAAATATATAGAAGTCAAATTATTAGACTTGGCTTTCCATTTAAGATGACATCGAAACTAGTGATTTAAATTTGTCTCTTTTAAAATGAAATAAAGTTTACTATCTAGGCATTCTGCATGCCAGCCACATCATTCAGAAGTGTGGTGGAAGTGAGACAGAAATAATAGCATCCAAAACTACCTGGTGCAGCAGCTACGAAAGAGATGCTGACGCACTATGCAACCTTTGGGGTAAAGTCCTTAATGAAAGAAAAAAACCTTTATAGAAATCTGTGCTTAGAATAGCTTTTTGCTCTCTGAAGAGTATATTTATTTCCTTCCCAGCTGAACTGGTAAGAAGAAAGACTTCATTAATATGAAACTGTACATGTGATGTGTTCTTCTTAGCTTTAGTTTCTCATTTGGCCCTTAATGTTGTTAAGCATTTAGTTTTATAGTAGTTCTATTTCTAAGGCAGGAACAAAGTGTTGTCAGTTTTTCTGTGTATGTAAAACATGCAATGGTGAAAAAGTGTGGACATTATGGGAAAGGATGACATTTCTTTCTGCTGGAGGAATATTCTAAATTGCATTAGAGGAGGTATTCAGGAGAAAATCAATAGGACACTGTTTTCTTGCTAGCAATAATTTGGATGACCTTATGTTTTTCAGCATTTGCCCGTATTTCCTACAAAGATAAACAAAGCAAAGTCAAACCTGTCTTAGGCTGGTGTCACTATGCTGATTATATAAATTCATTCACTATGCTGATAATATAAATTTGTTATTTCTAGTATTAGATTAACAGGAGAAATCCACTGGCTTGTTCCGTTCTTTACCCAGCCATATGAATATGTGAGGAATGAAGGGATACAAGCTCATAAAAATGAATATAAACATAACTTTTATATAATAATAATAATAATAATGTAATCTAGTGTTCTCTATGTAGCAGCATTTACAGACCAGAGACAGATCAAAGGGATTGCTAGAAAGAATGACCTGTATGCTGGTTAATAGGAAAACAGACTAAAGCATTATTGATCCAGTAAACTGAAGGCTTTTTAGTTCATTCTTATCTCTCTCTGCTTTACGCCTGTTCATAGGTTTTCCAAGTATAATCACTAGAGAATATTGAATTTCTTTTCCTTTTGAATTCTTTCAGAACTATTATGTTAAGATCATCACTGTCATTCTGAAAAATCTGAAGGTGCCAGCTTTTCCTTCTCTAGTCATTTCATTAAAAAAAAGAAAAAGCACAGAATTTGTTCAATTTAGCTAAAAATTGGTTTAGGTAAACAAGTGAAAAATCTTACTTGAACACATCTGGACTCATTTAAGGTTGACATGAGCTAAACCAGTATGAATTACATTTTACTGCTTGATCCAGTTATTTTTCCTTCAGTTTAACAAATAATTTTAATACTAATTTCAAACTGATGCACTTGGATGCTGATGATGTACAGTAGCCTGGATTAAACACTTCTATTGAATTTTAATTCACTAGAGTGGTATGTCAACTAATAAAAATATCTTCATTTTCTCATGATGCTTTTGAAGCTGAAATATCAAATTGAGTTTCATATTACAAAGGAAGGAAAAGAAAAAGCTCAACCAACAACGAATGTCAAACCTCAGTGAGTTGTTTCAAGCTGTGAGAGTGTAAGGATTTAGACACGGGAACCAAGTAGGTGTTGTTAACTATTCCACGGTAGCTGTCCATAAACATACTTCAGCACTTCAAGGTAAAACACTGTTAATGAGCTCCTATTCCTAAACTGTGTAGTAGTGAGGGTGTGCAGACTGTTTTTTCTAGAATGAACTGGTGCCCTTTCAACTTCTTCTCTGATCACTTATCTTCGTAATGTCATCTCTAATAAACATTTTAGAAAACGTGCTTTGAAAGAATGAAACAGATAAAATATCTAGCTGTTCTGAAAATTATGAAGGCATTTTAAAGAAACTGTTACTTCTGCTGAAGGTAGGAAATTTGATTTTTTGGCATCTCTTCCTTTGCTTTCTACCTCTAAGCTGTTGGAGGTCCTGCAGGAAGCATGGAAATGGGTCTCTGAATCATAGCAAGAGCCAATTAATTTAGATATGGCAACCATCCACAGCAGTCACCAAATTTCAAAGGTAATCAACTCTAGCCACATTGTTAGAAGAATAGATAAGGGTTTAATAGGCAGATATTTGGACTTATTTTCACAAGCAATTGATTTGAGGAAGATTAAGATGTCTCCTAGAAATTAATTTGAAATCTTAATGGTATTACTGACAAATGCCAGAGTATCCATTCCTGCCTTGAAATATGTTAAGTGTTCTTTACTTACTTTTTGGTGGAAGTGAATTTTAAACACATAACTTGGGAAGAGTATTTGATTTATCCATTTTGAATGGGCTGTCTTTTGAGTGTTCTCTTTAATTTTTTCTTACATTGCAAGTAGTTCACAACTGGTTTCTAGACTATTCACAATATCATGTGTTTTTAAGTTTTCTTTCCAAAGGTAAGAGTCACGAATTGTTTTTCATACATGGGATTTAATATGATTTTCTTCACTCTCCTCTTTAATACAGTAATTAAGTGATAGCCTTCATATTTTAATCTACATGCGTTGCCATACTATTTCTTATTCATCTTTATTGTTCTTTAACTGCAGCTGCTGATGAGCTGATTTTTTTTTTTCTCTTCCATTTCTTTCTGTGTTGCTGAATTTCTTGAGTTGATAATTTGGATGGTCATTTTTCTCACTTATTTTGCATTCATCAACATAGATTATATCTTGCTTTTGCTTTAGTAGTTCATTTAGTATGCTCTGAAGTGCCTTATTGTATTCTCTGGTCCTGCACAGTGTAATAACTTTTGTCTTCAAGGATTACTGCCATTTCTATTTTATCCATTTCCACTTTTTTCCCCTGTTCTAGGTTACTAATAAAGGGAAATATAAAGCCTATGTGGTATGAGCTGAAAAGGTACTGCTGTGCCTCTTTCTACAGCCAGTCAAATCAAAATTGAAAAACCAACAAAACCAACAGTTGGTTTCAGTGGTGAAAGGTGTGTGAGGGCTAAAAAATGTGAAAGATAATAAAGCTGCCACCTTCCTCCTTCTAAATTTCAGTGTGAGGTAGGTAAACAAAATGGAAAAAATTTAGCCTCACAATGATAATTCCCCATTATTCGACATATTATTCAGTAATTATATTGGATATTGTTATAGTATGGAATAGAATAACAATAGTTATTAGTATAGAATAGAATAACATATTATTCAGTAATTATTCAACATATAATTACTGTGTTGCATAATAATTTTTAAAACTTAGAAAACAGGAGAAAGAGAATTGCTTTAAACAATGTTAGTTAATGAATTTGGACTTGAGGAATTGCTCTTTCCCATGCTTAATTTCCTGCATCAATTCACAGCCAACTAAAAATTTTTAACATTTCATGGTCTCTGAAGCAATTAACAGTGATACCCCAATCTGCAGTTGTGAATTTAGATTAAGAATAAACTGCAGGGAGAGAAGAACTGTGAAAAAACAGAAAAAGTTTCTGCTTTGTTGTTGATATTTTGTAGTTGAAAAAAGACAGACTAAGAAAAGGATCTCCTAACAAAACTGTCTGAAAGTGGAATATTTTTCTGAGTTTTCTGAGTGGCATTAATAGGTATGTTATAGTTTCATTTGCATGTTTCACCTCCTTTTTCTACTATTTAGAGAACCCAGAAAATCACAGACCACTTTACTTCCAAGGAAAAAGTAGGTAAGCACAAATGCACTGGCGTATTTGCAGTGATTCAAAGCACAACTCAATGCTATAAATGTGCAGTGCCCCATTAACCTTCTAGACTGGAGGCACGTATCCATATCCAGTAAGTTTTCTTCTAAGTGACAGCTGCAAAAACTATTGCTACTGTTTGTGTCATTAATTACGTTCTTTTATAGATTTAATCTCTGTTGCAGTTTCTAGAGAAGAAAACTAGTATATAACCTGGGAAGAGGAAAAGGGGTCATTTACTTATATTTCCAAAGGTCAGCTCATATGTTACTAACTCATTTTTTAACTATTGTTTCTCCTCAGTGTTATGAAGTTTTCCTTTTTTCTTTTTTAATTTTCATAGCTTCTTAGATTGATAACATTTATTAAAATGCAGATTGATGACCTTCCTCAATTTAGTGAATGTCTTTGTTTAAAGATTATATAGCTTTGATGGGAGAAAATAGAAACTCTTTCTGTAAGCAGATTTATTTGCTATATCAAGATGAAATTATGTATTACTAACAGAATGTGTTTTAAAGCATTTATTATATTTGAGATATTGCTTTAGTCCATGCATTTTAGAATCAGAATATAAATTAGTTATAATTTAGAATAATTATACATAAATCAGTTATAAATTAGAATAATGCTAAGATACACAGATGAAAATATCCATTTTCTCCAAAGAGAGCAATGATTTTCAATATTAAAAAATAATTGATTTAAATGTCAAATAGATTAAGTATTTTAAAATTATATTGTTTATGAATTTTGCTTGATTTTAATATGATATTGTTGACTGTGTGTTCGCTGTTTCAGGGTAGTTATCACATAATTGCTTTTTCATGTGACTGATTGAAACTTCATTGGTACCTCACTTTAGATCCCTTTTCTAATGATCAAGTATAGCAGTTCTCCAACTCCAGTTATAATCAATGATGTAGTTTCTACTGAAGGTTTTACTGATAATATTAAAGGGAACGTCATCCTAAGCCTTTTGTCAGTCCTGCTGCTTTCCCTGATACCCTGGTTTTTCTCCTGTTTTTTTTTTTGCCATCCTACTGACTACAGTGAATCATGCTGTGATATGGAAAGACAACCACCTTCTAGAGGGTGATACAAATACTTGGCTTCCTTTGATACCACCATGCCCTGTAGAGTTTTTGTAAGTTAATATGTAAATCTTACATGAGTACTATAAAATTACAAAATTATTTAAAAAAAAATTAGTTTCTGTTCTTTATGTGGGACTAAAGTTTTTGAAAAGTTGTGTCAGTATAAGTGGTAATTTGTAAATGTAATCTGAAGGATACCTTAAAAGGTGGTTATACTTGGGCTACGCATTTGTGTGATCAGGAGAATGACAGCATTGTCCAGAGTGGCAAGGAGGTAAATTTGGTTAGAAACAAGAGGCAAAGAGCTTGGGCATGCATGCTTGACAGAGCCTGCCATAAGATATCACAAAGAGCTTTTCTGCTCTCACATCTGCTTCTGGCACTTTGCCCCTTGCTTGTTCTTCAGTAGATGGTATGGTGAAGCACCCACTTTCCTCATGCGTAAATTACAGAAAACACAGGCAAGTATGTGGAGTTTCTTCTTGTTTGTATTTTTTAAGCTTTCTTTTACATTTTTTTACTTTGTTTTGTGTAACAGCTCTGCAATGGAAGTGCTGTCTATGTATGCTATTGATAACGGTGGGACTGGACTAATTCTCTAGTGTCCTGTAATTTTACAGCTGCTTTACCTTTTTCAAAGAGGAGTTGGTATCCAATGATTTGACTGAAAATTTTTAAACCACACTGATGCACAAAAATGAGGTGAGAGAGGTGCTGCTTTCATTGAGAGAATCAATCCTCCAACATCTAGCATACTTGTGTCTCTGAGCTCTTGATGTTTGGAGAGAGATGAGCACAATTTTCTGAACTTGTTCATGGAGACTGCCATTTGTGGCCATGAATTGTGGGTCCTGTCTGCAAGTGTCAGCAAAGGTGGTAGTTAATGCCGGTAGCGATGGCAGTTGTATTATAAAGTAAACTGAGAGCAGCAGCTTAGAGACGCATGAAACAGGTCAGAAGACAGTGTGGGGATTTATTCGTCTTCCTTAGGGTTCATCTCTGTGATTTACAGAGGAATTTTCCTGTGCCCTTTTGGAAACCACTGGTGAGATGAAA
Organism: Tichodroma muraria; assembly: GCA_013390105.1. Classification (NCBI taxonomy): domain Eukaryota; kingdom Metazoa; phylum Chordata; class Aves; order Passeriformes; family Sittidae; genus Tichodroma; species Tichodroma muraria. The sequence continues at coordinate 9,105 of WAAG01082797.1, forward strand.
GAGCAAAGGTTAAGACAAGAAAGCTGATAAGCTCTCTCTTTCTCTGCCCTGAAGTAGGATGTCAGCAGGGTGGGATTCACTGGGACTAGGATGGGGCAATCAGAACAAAACAACTGCTGTGCTAGGTCGAGCCAAAATCCACCTAGCCCACTCATTTGTCTGATAGTGACCAGAGATAAGTACAAATAGAAAATTGTCTTCCTTCTAAGGTAGCTTTCCAAGATGCAGTATGCTGTAGTTTAAGTCTTTCTAAGAGTTGAATCTGGATTTACTTGTGGTCTAAATTTACTTTTTTCTACTTAAAAAATTTGTTTCCATTTTTATTTTCTACAGCATCCTACAGAAATACAGTCTGTAATGTGATTATATTTTATCTGGAGTTTAATTTATTGTCAAAATTCTGTTTTTGTCAAGTATAGAGTAGAATAGAATAGGCTGAGTTGGACAGGGCCCACAGGGATTATTAAGTCAAACTCCTTGCCCTGCACAGGACACACCAAGGATCACACCATGTGCCTGAGAGTTTTGTCCAAATAATTCTTGTCACACTTGGTGCTGTGACCACTTCCCTAGGGAGCCTGTTCCAGTGTCCAACCACCCTGTGGGTGAAAAACCTTTTCCTGATATCCAACCTAAACCTCTCCTAACTCAGCTTCATGCTGTTTCCTTCAGTCCTGTCACTGGTCGCAGGAACAAAGAGATCTGTACCTGTACCTCCGCTTCCCCTCACAAGGAAATTGTCAACTGCGATGAGGTCTCCCCTCAGTCTCCTCCAGGCTGAACAGACCAAGTGACCTCAGCTGCTCCTCATATGGCTTCCCAACAAGGCCCTTCACCATCTTTGTTGCCCTGCTTTGGATGTTCTGTAATTGCTTAATATCTTTGGTATATTTTGTCACCCCAAACTGTCCCCAGCACTCGAGGTGAGGCTGTCCCAGTGCAGAGCAGGGTGGGACAATCCCCTCCCTTGACCAGCTGGCAATGCTGGGCCTGATGCACCCCAGGACACAGATGCCAGGGCACACTGTTGTCTTATAGTCAACTTGTCATCAACTAGGACACCCAGGTCCCTTCCCAAAGTGCTGCGTTCCAGCCTCTTGTTCCTTAGTCTGACTATAAACACAACCAGAGTTGTCCCACCCCAGATACTGAATCCGGCAATTCCCCCTGTTAAATTTCATACGGTTTGTGATTGCCCACCTCTCCAATTTGTCAAGGTCTCTCTGCAGGGCCTCTTTGCTCTTGAGGAAGTCAACAGCTCCTCCCAGTTCAGTGTCATCATTAAACTTACTTAGTATCCTCAGAGTTCTGTGTCCAAGTTGTTAACGAAAACGTTGAAGAACAGAGGATGAAGGATCGAGCCCTGTGGAGCCCCACTAGTGCCAGGTCCCCAGATGGATGTCAGCCCATTCCCTGTAACTCTTTGTGCCTGACCCATGAGCCAGTTGCTCACCCATCCCATGATGTGTTTATCCAGCTGTGTGCTGGACATTTTGTCCAGAAGGATGCTGTGAGAGACAGTGTCCAAAGTTTTGCTGAAGTCCAAAAACATTACATTTACTGGCTTTCCTTGATCAGCTGTGTGGGTTGCCCTGTTTTAGAAGGAAGTCAGATTCAACAAGCAGGACTTTCCTCTCATGGAGCCATGCTGGCTGTAACTGATGGCTGCATTGTCTTCTAGGTGTTTTTCAATACCTCCCAGAATAATCTTTTCCATGATTTTACGTGGCACTGAAGTGAGATTGACAGGCCTATTTCTACTCTGCTTCATATTTCTAGTATGTGAGAAAATTAGTATTTGTTCATGATCTCCATTCCCTGCAAAATTTTTCTCATATCTAAGATGGCTTTTCCAGTGTGAGTTTATTGAGCTTCTCTCGATAGAGACGTAGCTGCATAACTTCCATGCATGGCATTGCTCTTCTCTGTAATGTTTCCAGTTGTGTTATGTTCCCTTTGAAATCAGGTGGCACAGCTACATGCTGTGCTAGAGAACTGGATGCTCTATGAAGTTACTTGTCACATTGACATTTTTCTGGTTTTCTCTGTTCTATTTCTTGTAGCACCTACCATTTAATTTGCCATTTTCACTGCTTCTTGGCTTTCAACTGATGATGTTTTATGAAAACTTTAAACAAAGACACGAAAATCTCTGTTCTGAAGAATGTCCAGATTTGGGCTCTAAAACACTGTATGGTGTTTGTGTTGTTGAGGTTATTTTTTTATAAATGTCTTGCTCTGTGTTTATCAAAGTTGAATGTCAGCTGCTAGTTTATTTTTCAATTGTTCATTATAGAATGTTCACAGGTTTTTGTGATCAGTGTGGGACTTAATTATTATGACTATTTTTTTATTGTAATTAGATTTTGAGTTCACCTCCATTTGCAGTGTAGTTTTAAGCTCAGATGCATATGAGGCTCCACAGGACCTTTCCTCTTTCTGAAAAGCAGCCATTTTTACAGTAATTTTTTATCTTTTAGCTACTTAATAATTTGAAATCGGGTTTTTCCTCTTATTTGATGAAGTCTCAGGTTCTTGAAGGAAGAGGTTTTGGTGAAGAGTTTTGTAAAAGCCTTTCTTGGAAATTCAGGTAGGCTGAAAGCTAAATTATAGTCATCTAAGTCCATAGGTTAACTGATTTCTTTAAAGAAGTCTGGTAGATTTGTGAGGTGTCATTTCTTCTAAGAGAACTATATATGGACTCATCACATTAATCTCTGTCTATATTAATTCTGTTCTCTTTTTTTCTAATTTTTTCTTATTGCTACCATTTTTCATAGTATAGACGTTGAAACTGGAGGGTTTAGTTTCATAGGTGCTCTCTGAAGCTGGTTTGAAAAACTGGTTTGGTATTTTTTGCCATTAGTCCATAATTTTCACCATTTTCAGTTTTCTGATGTTAAAAATGGGTTTGTTGCTTTGATGCATTTGACACATTGTCATTTGAAGCCTCAGATCTCTCTAATTTCAAGATGCTGTGCTGATTGTAGCTCAGTGGTACAATGGTTTTGCCAACACAAAATTGTCTGCTCCTTTTTTTTCTGTCCATAACTGTGTTTGGTTGGAAAAGGAGTTAGTTTATGATAGAGCATAGTAATAAACAATGCTTTTTACACCTAACCAAAATACACTATTAAAAGCCACAGTGACTAGTAAATGATAGTTACCAATAAATTAGAGATCTTGTGATTTATGATATATTTTGCTGTAACAATAGCCTGAATATGCAGTACCAGGATTATCAAAGTTATGCGTATCTCAGAATGCCACAAAATACTCGGCTGAGCTCTAGTATCTGGCAAACCCCAGAAAATCACATTGCTGTGAGATCTCCGGGACAAATTCTAAGGTGGTTTTGGGCATGGTGACTGCTTTGTTGTCAATAAGAGCTTCTGGATGGATGTTGCTCATTCAAGAGTTGAGCACTAAGTTGACTAAGGATCGATGTTGCTTACTTTCATATTCCCTGGGTGGTGATAGATTTCCCTTAGCTACAGTGTGGCATTTGTGCAAAGCTAGATGCTCTAAAGCCAGCAGTCACTGTGCTGGAGAGGGTTTGAAGTTCAGGCTGCATACAGGGCGCACGTACAACACGCAGCCTGCTGTGAAGCACAGAGCAGTTTCTAGGAGAGTTAACAGGTGTGATTGACAGCTAAGAGATAAACATTCCTCACATATATCAACTCCCACTATGGTGGTATTTGATTAGACTTAAGAGAATAGCTGTTCCAAGAAACCACATCAGCTGACTAAAAGGTCTCTAGGTTTGGTGTTGAGCAGCATGCTTCCAAAAGCTTGTGGTCAGCTCTGCCAGCTTGGCTTTGGTACATCTGCAGTGGTTGTAGTAGTTCTTAGTAAATCTCCTTACAGCAGTTTTCAAGTGGATCTTGGAGTTACAACTCCCTTTGTGTGTTCTTGTGTGTGGTACACTTTCTGGCTGTTGCAACTTATCCAGAGTAGGAAACAAGTTGAAGGAACATGGGTTTGGGGTTTCACTTCTGTTGGGATTACAGTTTGGAATGAGTGAGATTTTTTACTTTGAAATAAAGGAAGAGATTTGCTTTCAGGTGTGAAAGGAGCACTTGGATTAGATGTATAGTGTATCACACCACCTTATTTATTTATCTATTTGTTTGTTTGTTTGCTATTAATGTCACCATATGATGTGGCTCATTTAGGAAAGAGGTTGCCCAAGAATGGCTTTAGGAGCCCCATGGGGCTGGCTGGCCTGGAGGCCTGTGGCTGGGGGCTCACAGCCACCTTGGAGATGGGAAATTGTCCCTGCTATCAGTAAGTAGGAGCTCTGAAGGACTGATTTAGAGAGAAGTAAAGAGTCCATCCAAGCTTTGAAAGCAGACCCTTCTCCTTCTTCTTTTTCTGGTGGGGCGTTGATGTCTGACTTGTTGTGCTCAGTTCGTTCAAGAGCTCTTGCACATGGTAATTTCTCTGCTTTTAGATGCATATTCAGAATAGAAGATGTGTGGAGGGGACATGGGGGTCACATTTAGCTTCAGAAGGTGTTGAGAAGCCTTAGACCTGAAAAGATAATTTTCTTGAGAAGCAGAAACTTCCAGCATTGCAGCTCAATGGGGTTCTCTGTCACTGCAACAGCAGCAAAAATCTACTGATCATCTGGTCAATGGTGTAGTGTCTCTGCATGAAATACAAGCAGTTAAGTCAGAAACCATATTTAATTTTCTTCATTCCATTCAATGTCCAACTTTTCATGTGCTTGTAGCACTCTGTTAAGATCTTGTATCCCCCACCAGGAAATTTGGGCTTAGGCTATAGGGTTTAGAGGAGGTGAGCAATTCTTATGAGACTGCTGTTGTTTAGAGCAAGCCCAAGAGCACGAGCAAGAGAGGCAATCAAAATGAGATATTTCATGTTTTATGGCAGAATATATTCACTAATACCTTGTGCTGTTAGAGTCCTGTTTATTCTTTGCTGTCTTGTAACAAGATCTCTGTCCCTGGTTGTGGGGAACTCTTTTGCTTTATTTGGTTTTTCTTTTCAGGGTCAGGATTAAAAGTATGAGAGGCAGAATTCTTGTTCAGACTTCGATGTTTATTCTTTTTTATTTCAGTTACAGCCTCACTGACCATGAGTGTTTCTGCATACTAAGTTAACAAGGCAAAAAAATGGAGTACAGAGTAAAGTCTTCAAGGCTTTTTAAGCCTAAGCTACTCAATTATGAGATGCCAGCAAATTTCTTTTAACTCAATAACTAGCTACCCATGTCCTGCACTGCGGACTTTTCAAATCAATCACACAAAATCACCTGAACTTGTGAAGAAGAGGGAGAAGAAGAAGAAGAAGACTATGCCCATCTTTGTTACATATATATTATTTTAACCAACCACCTTGAATTCTAAATTTCTCACCCTGTGATATAAAACACTTGTATTCAACTACACATTCACAGACTCAGTGCTATCATTCAATTTTGGAAGCCTTTCCCAGGACCTCAGGTCAAATACAGTATATCTTTGTGGATCATTTTCTGTCAGCACAGAAAGCCTGAAATTCTCTGTGTCCAGGGTTCCAACACCTGGTTATTTGTTCTAGGCTGTTGACAAAATAACATTGCTAATGTGTAGGAATAACATTTGAATCTTTAGTCATCTCCTTGACAGCACTGAAATTTGATTGCTACTGCAGTATTGTATGGATCCTACTAAAATTGGCAAGGTCTGAGTGCACTATTTTATAACATCTCTTGTTGGTGGTGCTCAATGGCAATAAACTAGAACATAATAAGTTTCACCTNATCAGCTGACTAAAAGGTCTCTAGGTTTGGTGTTGAGCAGCATGCTTCCAAAAGCTTGTGGTCAGCTCTGCCAGCTTGGCTTTGGTACATCTGCAGTGGTTGTAGTAGTTCTTAGTAAATCTCCTTACAGCAGTTTTCAAGTGGATCTTGGAGTTACAACTCCCTTTGTGTGTTCTTGTGTGTGGTACACTTTCTGGCTGTTGCAACTTATCCAGAGTAGGAAACAAGTTGAAGGAACATGGGTTTGGGGTTTCACTTCTGTTGGGATTACAGTTTGGAATGAGTGAGATTTTTTACTTTGAAATAAAGGAAGAGATTTGCTTTCAGGTGTGAAAGGAGCACTTGGATTAGATGTATAGTGTATCACACCACCTTATTTATTTATCTATTTGTTTGTTTGTTTGCTATTAATGTCACCATATGATGTGGCTCATTTAGGAAAGAGGTTGCCCAAGAATGGCTTTAGGAGCCCCATGGGGCTGGCTGGCCTGGAGGCCTGTGGCTGGGGGCTCACAGCCACCTTGGAGATGGGAAATTGTCCCTGCTATCAGTAAGTAGGAGCTCTGAAGGACTGATTTAGAGAGAAGTAAAGAGTCCATCCAAGCTTTGAAAGCAGACCCTTCTCCTTCTTCTTTTTCTGGTGGGGCGTTGATGTCTGACTTGTTGTGCTCAGTTCGTTCAAGAGCTCTTGCACATGGTAATTTCTCTGCTTTTAGATGCATATTCAGAATAGAAGATGTGTGGAGGGGACATGGGGGTCACATTTAGCTTCAGAAGGTGTTGAGAAGCCTTAGACCTGAAAAGATAATTTTCTTGAGAAGCAGAAACTTCCAGCATTGCAGCTCAATGGGGTTCTCTGTCACTGCAACAGCAGCAAAAATCTACTGATCATCTGGTCAATGGTGTAGTGTCTCTGCATGAAATACAAGCAGTTAAGTCAGAAACCATATTTAATTTTCTTCATTCCATTCAATGTCCAACTTTTCATGTGCTTGTAGCACTCTGTTAAGATCTTGTATCCCCCACCAGGAAATTTGGGCTTAGGCTATAGGGTTTAGAGGAGGTGAGCAATTCTTATGAGACTGCTGTTGTTTAGAGCAAGCCCAAGAGCACGAGCAAGAGAGGCAATCAAAATGAGATATTTCATGTTTTATGGCAGAATATATTCACTAATACCTTGTGCTGTTAGAGTCCTGTTTATTCTTTGCTGTCTTGTAACAAGATCTCTGTCCCTGGTTGTGGGGAACTCTTTTGCTTTATTTGGTTTTTCTTTTCAGGGTCAGGATTAAAAGTATGAGAGGCAGAATTCTTGTTCAGACTTCGATGTTTATTCTTTTTTATTTCAGTTACAGCCTCACTGACCATGAGTGTTTCTGCATACTAAGTTAACAAGGCAAAAAAATGGAGTACAGAGTAAAGTCTTCAAGGCTTTTTAAGCCTAAGCTACTCAATTATGAGATGCCAGCAAATTTCTTTTAACTCAATAACTAGCTACCCATGTCCTGCACTGCGGACTTTTCAAATCAATCACACAAAATCACCTGAACTTGTGAAGAAGAGGGAGAAGAAGAAGAAGAAGACTATGCCCATCTTTGTTACATATATATTATTTTAACCAACCACCTTGAATTCTAAATTTCTCACCCTGTGATATAAAACACTTGTATTCAACTACACATTCACAGACTCAGTGCTATCATTCAATTTTGGAAGCCTTTCCCAGGACCTCAGGTCAAATACAGTATATCTTTGTGGATCATTTTCTGTCAGCACAGAAAGCCTGAAATTCTCTGTGTCCAGGGTTCCAACACCTGGTTATTTGTTCTAGGCTGTTGACAAAATAACATTGCTAATGTGTAGGAATAACATTTGAATCTTTAGTCATCTCCTTGACAGCACTGAAATTTGATTGCTACTGCAGTATTGTATGGATCCTACTAAAATTGGCAAGGTCTGAGTGCACTATTTTATAACATCTCTTGTTGGTGGTGCTCAATGGCAATAAACTAGAACATAATAAGTTTCACCTCAACGTGAGGAATAACTTTACAGTGAGGGTGGCAGAGCAGTGGAACAGGCCCAGTGATGTTGTGGAATCTCCCTCCCTGTCTGGAGACATTCAAAACTCACCTGGACATGTGTAACCTCCTCTAGGAAACCCTGCCTTGGCAGGGAGATTGGACTGGATGATCTCCAGGGGTTCCTTCCAACTCTAACTATCCTGTGATCCGAAAAGCTTTGTCTTTTATGTAGTAAAAAGCGTAGTGACATGGACATGAGCACAATGATAGAGAAGTGTCATCTTGAGTTGATTAACAGGGACCTTCTTTACTTGAAAAAGACAGTCTAACCACACCAGTATATTCCATTCATACTCTGTAGATCATTTTGTTATTCACTTCTATTTATTTGATTTAGGAAAGATTTTTTTCCTTCTGGACTGCTGTGCAGTTGTGCAGATTCAGGGACAGTTGTTCATGAACAAATACAAGCCTTTATACAGAAACTTTTTGGTGTTTTGTAGTTGAAGAACTTGCTTAAAGAAATATTCTGTTTGTGTAATAGAAAATCTCACTTATTCATCAACAGCAAATGTCATACCATCGTCCTAGATAAATTGGAAAAGATAAAACAACATCACAGGATAACTTGTGCTCACCACAGTGCTGAAAGCTGGGTCTGCTCTAAGGTCACACCAGGAAGCCCAGACCCTCTCAGAGTGGTGAGACTGTGCAGTCCTGCTGAGCAGCCTCAACCTGAGATCTGTAATCCTGAGTGAGGCTGCCACTGCAAACATTTCAGCAGTTCTTTTATTTGTTCTTTTATTACTGGGCTGCTGTTTCTGTTCAAATAGTGTTATGCTGCAACTGTTGCTGTGCATTTGTGAGTTCCCGTATGTTTTAATAAAACTCTATTAACATCATCCTTACTTATGTTTGGGCAATACAAGTCAGGAGGGAAGAAAGCTTTAACATCCAGAGACATTCATCAGCTGTTGTGGGCTGTGTTTCTAGCCCTCACTATTGTGTAATTCTATTGCAAGCTTGAACTGTACTCTTTTACAAAGTTAAATTGAAATGAATGATTGATCCACTGTAGAGTAGCTGAACAAGATTAATGTTAATTGGTGGTTTCAGACAAACATAAGTGCTAAACAATATAGCTATGTTTAATGTTTAATATGATTTAAACTTAGATATGGATGAGTCAAAAAAGGGAACCTTTTTACTTCCTTGCCTGTTAAAAGCTCCTAGTTTTATTTAAAGAGAAGATGCTTTGTTTATGTAGATTGTTTATATAAAGAAAAAAGTCTTTATAGTCTTTATCTTTAAAGTCTCCTGGAAAAAAAATCACTTTAGAATGTCATTGAAGTGAAGGGTAAATACCAAGAACAAAAAATGGTGCTAGTGTGGTTGCTCTGTGAGAATTATAACTGGAAATTACAAAATGAGGAATTTTGGAGTCAGTTGCAGTAAATATTAAATTAGAAAAATCTGGGAAAATATAAAGTATCTGAATATCTTTAATTTAATTTCCAATGGATGTTATGCAATAAAAAAATCTACTGTGAGAAAGTGAGTTTTTGTTGAATTTAGGTTAGATT
>WAAG01082797.1:19141-34679 GCA_013390105.1 Tichodroma muraria
AAAGGTTTATTCTAAGGTAGTTACAGAGAACTACTTTTCTACAACTCTGAACAGAATATACCCAGTTCTGAGATTTTAGGATGAAATACATATATTTTGGTTTTAATAGTGACAGCTTTCTTCTAATCAGAAGTGCAGTGTCCAAGGTGTTGGAGCACAAACATAAGCTGCTGCTGCTTGCTGGTGCCACAGAATATTTGCCACGCTGCCAGCCCTGCTGGTTCCTCTGCTTGCGGAAGTCAACTCCTGGGTTTCTTTAGCTTCTCTAATTGAGTTGTTGTTTGTGGGGGTGCTAGGTCTGCGCTTACAGAAACTTGTAATTCCTGGCTTCCCGGTGCCACTTGGAGCTCTGCAAGACCAGAGAGCTGCTACAGGGTTTTAGAAATCTGTGACAAAAAGGTTTTTATTCTCTGGTTTCAGGAAGGAAACTACTGAATCTGCCTCTCATTTTTAATGCTACAGGCATGCCACAAACATTTGTGAGACTTATCCAAGTCTGCTTCTATTAACATATATGCGTCTTTAAGCATGTCAAACTCAAGTTCAGAAAGGTTCTATGTGATACTGTAGCATATTTTTATGAACTGGTAGGTTTGAACCGTGTTACTGCCAAACTGCTTGCTGCACACAAAGCAAAGAGGTTTTGGTGCCTCAGTATTTTCTTTAAAGGAGGGAATTTCTAAGCCTTGGTACCTGTGACCATTATCTGTTGCTTTTGGGTTTTTCTCACTGCTGCTGTGCTTTTCCCTCTCTTCCATTGTTCTTTTGCTCCACATCATCATGTCTCGTATTTTGTGCTGTCCCATTGCCCTTTTCACATGCAAATACAACATTAAAATATTGAAGGCTGTGTGTTCGTTCCCTTCTTATTCTCTGTTTTTGGGCTTCTGATAATTATTTGTTCCTCTAATTCTATCTTTGGGATTATAATAATTTTTTTTTCTGCTTGTACAGTTCTGTTTCTCTCTTATTTTCTGTCATTCAAGTCTTGTCAAAGCTCATTCCATAATGCTGGCTGTCCTTGTTATCCTTGTTATCCCATCCCACACAACTGCGCCATGTTTTTCTAGCTGTGTTCTGATACGCTGCTTCTGTGTGAGCTGAGCTGTGTTGGTGCTGTGCTCCTTTAGCCCTTGCAGTTGTGCCTTCTGGCTGTGAGGGTAGAGAGAGAAAAGCCTTTAGCAGTGCCTGGATCTAGTGAATTTGGACAAATCTAGCATTTAGTCATGGTATGTGACACATGGGCAAGAGAAAAGGACAGCCATCTGCCCCTTATCTTTAAAGAGAGGATGTTGTGGGAATTTGGGTGTAACAAACCTGAGTGGAAGATTCACTTTATAGTTTATTTACTGGAGTACCAAAACCATATTGCTTTTGTTGCCTTTTTTTTTTTTTTTGGTTTTGTGTAGGGCTTTTTGTTTCTGTGTCTATGTTTGGTTTTTGTTTTGGTTGAAGAACTATAGCTCGGAGTTGGTTAGACAAAATACGACTGTGAATTTAGGATTAATCTCCCTGATTATGCAAATGCATGCTACGTGTTAATGGGAAGACTGAACCCTTCATCTATGCTTAAATACCAGCTCTGGTTTTTTATGCCTCAAGTTTCAGTGGCACTACAATCAAATTTTAAATGAGAGTGGAAGGGACCCTAAAGATCATCTAGCTCCAACCCCCTGCTACGGTCAGGGACAACTAGACCAGGTTGCTCAAAGTCACATCCAACCTGGCCTCAAACACTTCTGGGGATGGGGCATCCACAACTTCTCTGGGAAACCTGTTCCACTTTCTCACATTTCTCATAGTGAAGAATTTCTTCCTAATATCTAATCTAAACCAGCCCTCTTTCTCTGCAAAGCCATTACTCCTTGTTCTGTCACTACATGCCCATGCAAGAAGACCCTCTGCAGCTTTCTACAGGCCCCCTCTTTAGGTACTGGAAGGTGCTAGAAGGTCACTCTGGAGCCTTCTCTTCTCCACGCTGAACAACTCCAACTCTCTCAGCCTTTCTTCACAGGAGAGGTGCTCCAGCCCTCTGACACCTTGGTGTCCCTCCTCTGGACTCACCCCAACAGCTCCATGTCCTTCTTGTGCTGGGAGCCCAGAGCTGGATGCAGCACTGCAGGTGGGCTCTTACAAGAGCAGAGCAGAGGGGCAGAATCCCCTCCCTGGCCCTGCTGCCCACACTGCTCTGGATGCAGCCCAGGTTGCTGTTGCTTTCTGGGCTGCAATTGTACATTGCCATGTTAAGCTTCCTGTCAACCAATGTTCCCAAGTCTTTTTCCTTAGAAGTGCTCTCAATCCATCCTCTGCCCATCCTAAAATATAAATGTCTGGGAACAATTTGTATTTTTTTTTCTAGTACAGAAAAACTTTGCAAATTTCTTTTACAGTGTCTTTTATAGTGACGCACAATGCTTCTAGGCTGCTGTATGTTCTGAGATAGGTGAGGACTGAATGTCAAACTGCCAAAAGTCATATTAATAAACAAAAGTATCAATGACGCTATGAAGATTGTAGTTAATTTTGCACTTTTTTATGGAACCAGGAATAAGTACTTACAAGTGAATGCATAAATCCAGTCTAAGAATATTTATGAAGAAGAGGGTTACTGGTAATGAAGGATTATGTCTGGAATAGGAATGTTCAGCGCAGTGAATATGGGATAAAAGCATACCAGTTTGGGGAAGATTTTACCTTGATTTGCCTTGCAAGACCAAGGAGTGTGATGAATGCATAGAAAGGGATGCACTGGAAATGTTCCTCCCTCTTTGGTCTCTCCCCTGGAAGAGGATTTCAAACTCAAATGATCTGAAGCAAAGCAGACAGAAAGATGCTATTAATAGCAGTCATAATGAAAGTGATATACAACAAATAATATTTTACAAGGGAAGAAGCTTAAAGGGATTAAGTTTATTACCCTTTGTTGACAGCTACAGGTTGCTGTCCATGGGACAGAGGCAGACTGCAGAAGGGAGCATGGTGCTTTCACCCTTGGACCTGGATGTGTCCCAGGAAGGCACAGACTCTCGTGCAGCTGTGGGTAGCTCTTTGGAAGGCTCTCCTTCAAATCCCCTTGCTGCAGGCAGCTCATGGTCAGCCTGCTCTGCTGTTCCCTGGCACTTTCATGCATCCCCCAAGGGAAGCCTGCCCTAGCTGCTCTTCTGTCTGTAAGCCTCTCTGGTGCATGCCGTAAAATATGCAGCAATCAAAACTTTAAAATTCAATTGCTTCTTAGATCTTAAATAGTTTTATTATTTTGCAAAGTAAGAGAGCAAATCTGAATTATTTATAAATGCTATCATGGAATCCAGAGAAAGAATGAGATTGTGAAGCATGCAGGCTAAGCCCCTAATTTTTTTTTACTCCCTCCTCTTATACGCTGTAAGTGCACCTTGAAATGCCATTACCTGCTGTAGCTGAAAACAAGATAATTTGTAATGTGGAGCAGCTAATTTTTCATTGTGGTTCCACTGGGGCATAATGCAAAACAATCCGGTGTAGCTACATTGGTAATGCAATAACCTGCATTCAGAGCAGGGCTGCTTTATCCTGTCACCTTTGGCCAATAATGAAGCTCTTTGCAAAATTGCTGTAGGCTTTCAAATATATTTGACATATTCTACTTTTTTTCAAAGCATAGAAGCCTATGCAGGAGGAAATAATTGAGTTTGGGTCATTATTAAACAGTAAATAAAAAATGCAAATTAAATTTAGTTGAGGTCTTCCCCAAATCTAGGAGTCTTACATATGTTAGCGAGCTCTAGTTTGGTGAACTTTCTATTTGCATAGATCAAAAAGCATTCTCAGAAACTGCCTAGGCAATTTTCTGAGGTTTTTTGTTTGTTTGTGGTCTTTTTTTTTTTNNGTTTTTTTTTTTTCTCTTTTTTTTCCCCCTAAATGATAGAACATGTGAAGGATCTAGGAAATGGCAGCTGTTTTAGACTGGCATCACCCTGTGATATGTTTGCTTTGAGAATAACACAGTTTAGAACAACTTTCAGTGGGACAGTGAGCTGCTGTATTTCAGAAGTGTTAGTGCACAGCTGCAGAATTAAGCTGTCCCATATATTTTGCTGTGTTGTCTAGGAGCTCAGCTTTCATCTGGAAAAAAGCTTAAAAGTTTAAAAATTAATGGGTTTTTTTTAAGTTTAGGTCCTAGACTCCTTTTTGTTTCATTTCTTGCTTTCTGTTTCTTCCAGATCACTTAAGAGGCAACATGCCCTGTGTCCAGGGCATTGGATCAGTGTGCTGATGTTCCCTCAGAGGGACAAATTTTATATTCCCCTTGTTTTACCCAGCCTCTAGTTTTCCTGTAACTTGCTAAAATGTGATCTCTTCCAGACCACTCTTCTGTTGTCAAATAAAACTAGAATAGACCAGAAAATTTGATAATAATTTGGAGAAGATCTGATAAGATTGTGCACGCCTACTTTTGCATATCCTGTGACTAAAAACCCACCCCAGCCCATCAAAAATGAACACCTTAATTCTGCTACAGCGGCAGTATCCAAACGTCCCTGTGTGTTTGATCTGCCTGTTTGGATTCAGCAATCAAAGCATTACTGTATCATTAATACACTGCTATTCCACAGTGGACTTTTCTTCTCAGCAGAGCAAATTTCCTGCATTCCTGGAGGAACCCTAGAAGGTGACTGAAATTTTAAATCTTGAATTGCATCATAATTCTTTTCTTATGAGACAGTCAGAAAACCCATTCTGCAAAGCTAGATTCCATCTTCTTGCTGTAGATAACAGGAAAAATAATTTTTTACTGTGTAATCACAATCCTCTTATAAGGCTTCCTGAATTAGGAATTCTGATAATCATAAGTAGTATGCTTCCTCAAGCCCTGTATTTACAAATCATTTGCTTACTCAAGGCTTGTCTGCCTGAGTCAAAACCAACTCATCTGTTGTCAAAGAGAAAAGGATTACAGACTCAGAAATCTCCTTTTAATATAAATTCTGATATTCTGATTACTATTTTCCTGGCTTTAATCAAGGCTGAATTATTTCTGAGATTATTTGAGATGAGAAAAGAACCTGAAAGCTCTTAAAAAAATAATAGTAATAAAGGTAAATTCTCACAATAAGTCGCACTCAAAAATTTAAATTAAAGTCATGTAAGTTAGTGTGCCTCCAGTGAGAATCTGTCTCATTAATATTAATTTCCAGACTCTAATGAGAACACTAGGCTAGTATGTAATGCTAAAAGGGCACAGGTGTGACAGTTTTAGAGAATGTGGAAGCCCTAAATTCCACTGACTGTTAGACATAAATCATCCTACCTAATAATTAGGCATTTTCTTGCCATTTTACTGAAAAGGATAAGTTTTTTAGTATTTATCTGTGAAAACTAAATGCCCACAGAAGACAATTTATCATAACTGGAACAACATATCCTTGAATTTCCCTGTAACAGAAAAACATGATGGAGAGGAATCTCTGACCCGACTGCTTTATATCAATATGCTAATTTATACTTTATGCAGAAGAATTCCATGGAAAGTCATCTTTTATTCTTTTTTTCTCTATGGATTCATGATCTCCTGGGCTGCTCTGTTTGTATCACGGTGATGCTGGGTTTGCAGCACTGAAACTGCACTGTTGAACCTCAGACCATTAAAATGAAATGCATCAATTACAAGTGCTTTGGTAGAGGGTACCCATGCCAAAGAAATTACAGGAGAAGGCAGATGTTTATATTTGGGGAAAAAAAACAACAGCTATATATTTGCAATTTACAAACAGTAAACTGTTTTAGCTAAAATTTTCTTTTCCAAGGACCTTTTTGGGGGTTTTCTGTCTTTCCAGCACTGCATATCAAGGTGTTAAGAAAATTAAAGGTTTGAAGCTTTGCTGTGTTCTCCACAGCTTAGGCATCTGTCAGTTGGTCTATGATGGATGCTCAGTAAATAGCGTGGTTTAGTCTCAGGAAGGAAATCTCAGTTCACACTTCCCCTGCTGTGCTCAGGTTTGAGGGGATAAAAAATAATACAATCTAGAGTTTCTTTCTTGGGCAATGTCAACGACAGCAGCCTTGGTGCACACAGGGAGTGTATTTAATCTGTTTGTGCTCCTAGACTTCGCAATGATGGATTCCATATAAATAAATAAAGACTCAGGAGATTTTGTGAGGTGCCATTGGAAGGTGATCACAATTTGTCTTTACGAGAAACCTTGTGGTAGAAACATCCATAACTGTATACAAATATGTTGTCCACTCCTCCCTGAAAATGGCTAAAAATAGAGGAAAGAGAACAAACTTTTAAGGTGTAGATGTCCTTTAATTATTATGCCTGCTAGTGTAGCTGTTGTGTTAATTGGTAATTCTTAATGAGTCCTCTTGTGGTGAAACATAAAAGAGGAGGGACTGTGCTGTGTGTGTTAAACCCACAAGTAAAATATGATTTTGTTATCTTGAACAGAAGATTATTTACATGGTGAACTGTACAGATGGGTTATAAAGGAAAATTACTCTTCCTTCTTGAAGAACCACTTGATAAATCACAGGCTTCTCTTTCTGTTTTCTTCTCTAACGTCTAGAAATTCCAAAAGTTATGCAAATATATAGTACTCCAATCACACTAAACACCTGGAAAAACGTAAGTACTCTTAACAGATTACCTTAATATGCACTTTTTTTTATTTCTAATATTTGTTGAAAAACACCTGAAGTCCTAGGCCATGTTTTTTAATTGGAAATGAGACTTTTTCTGTGTTAAATGCAGTAAATGGATGTTGCATCTTTTGTAATTGACAGAACCAGTCCTTTTGAGTGGTTCACTAAATGCAACGTATTATTTTTGCTTATTACTTTTTTCTGTAATAGGCAATGTTAACACAAAGAAGTCAATTCATAGGTTTATTGCTGCTTAAGAGCGGACTTGAGTTTGATTTGCAAATGGTGATTTGATCGGATGCTCAAGTGGGACAAAGAGAGATCCTGGCTCCTGATTATTAATGATCACAAATAATGTGGACAGCCTTGGTGTGTGGAGGTGCTGCTGTTGAGGACACACTGCACAACTGGTATGTGTGTTCCTATGATGTTGGGCTCAGCTGGACAGCAGGTGCCCACCAAAGTTGGTCTGTCACTCCCCTCCTCAGCTGTCAGGGGAGAGTAAATATAACCAAAGGTTCGTGGGTTGAGGTGAGGGCAGGGAGGATCACTCAGTGATTACTGTAACTGGCAAAAGAGACACCATTTGGGGAAATCAGTTTATTACCAATTAAAACAGAGAAGGGTAATTAAAAATAAAACAATATCTTAAAAACATCTTACCCCCACCTCTCCCTTCTTCTCAGGCTCAATTTCACTCCTAATGTTCTCTACACGCCCCCTCTGCCCTACAGCAGCACAAGGGACAGGGAACAAGGATTGCAGTCAATTCATCACAAGTTGTCTCTGCTGCCCCTTCATCCTTCCACTCATCCCCTGAAACTTGTAAACATGCATTTGAAACATGACAGTTGTGACACTGTAGTGTTTCTACCCTGCAGTCTTCAGGTGTTTCAAGGAAAAAGTGATGCTTTCTCAGCCTGTTTCCTGGAGTTCTGTGGTGCTTAGACATTGCCTTACTTCCATACAGAGAGTTCTAGGGTAATGTCTTAAAATTGTTTTTCTGAGCTGTGGAGAGCAACTGAAGTTAAAATACAGTGGATTGCTAGTTCTTCAAGATTCCTTTCTTTTGTTTGCTGGATATCTGTATTCTCAAAGAGAATTTTTGTTAGCATGTCAACTGTGGCTACCTTCCCTGTCCTTATTTTGTTGTAGTTTGGCTGATTTTATCCAGATCTGTTAGGAAAACAAAGGTTTTCAGTCTCTCCCTGTTGCTGTCTCCTTATTCAGGAGTATTTTAAAACCATCATTGACTTTGGCAAGAAGATGAAGGTCTCACAGTTATGATATTTGCCTGAGCTTCCTCAGCAGTGATAGGTTGGTTTGGAAGTGCCCAGTGCAGGAAAAGGTTGGGGTGTGGGCTGCGGGCTGCCTTTAGCACCAGAGATGCCTGTGAATCCATGTGAGCCAAGGCCCCTGGAGCCAGGCTTTGTACTGTCAGCTGACTAGGGAGTGCCTCGGGGTTTCCAGCGCCCTGGAGGTGTGACAAACCTCACAGATGGGTCATGTCCTCCTTGTTCAGCCCAGACAATCTGCACAGGAGCAATTGCTTCATTTGTATGAATCTTCCTCATGAAATAAAGATCTGCTGTAGTAAACCCAGTGACTGAGCTGCATCAGATCTTTATTTCATGATGTGGTGAATCTTTATTAGTGATATGATAATCTTTATGTCATGATGTGAAGGCACCATTGATTTAACTGGTGGTCTTCTCTGCTATCCTGTAAGGGGAGTAAATGGTATCAGGTATAACAGGATAGATCATATGGTGTCCATTCCCTGCCTCACCCATCCTTGCTTGTCCCTTGTTCAAAGTCTTTGGTTATTCCTCTGAAAATACAGAAAATGCCCTACTCATTACATTCCTAACCTTTCATTGCCACTGAAGTCCAACAAAATTTTGGTATCTAAAGGTACATGCTCCAAAACAGAAAAGAGCGCCAAATCTGATTATTACTTGTTGAAATTTATTTACTTTTCTTCAGTAAATATTTAATTTTAATGACTTTGTAAACAGCTTGCTGTTTGCATTTGAGGGATAAAAAGGAGAAAGAATCCTCAAGAGAACAGTATCAGATTATTTGTTAAGGAAAAAGCTTTAGTACTTGTTAATTGCATGATTTAGAGTCTTCTGCTATTAGCATAGATGTTTAAAGAAAAGTCTTTCCCTTTAAGTAGTGAAAAAGGTACAATTGGTTTTTTAATCCATTCCTTAAAAAGCAAATGAAAAACCACCTCACTCTTCCTGAGGGAAGGGCAGTGCCACATCAAAAGAAGGTGGATAATGAGACAGCGTAGGACCTAATGTTAAAATCTGAAAATGACAATCCAAACAATGTTGTGCTGACCAAGCTGATGATGTTGAGCCTGGAGACGGGAAGGCTCTGGGGCAATTTTATCACTGTGTATAAATGCTTAATTAGAGAGAATGAGGATGGTGGAGGAGTGCCCACTGATGGTACAAGAGGCAACGGGCTGAAATAAAAACCCCACGAAGTTCCATCTGGACAAAAGAAAAAGTTTTCTCTCTCTTAGGGTGATCAAATGTTGGAAAAGAATTTGTAAAGTCTCCATCTGTGGAGATGCTCAAAACCTGATGGGGCATGGTCCTGGGCAGCCTGCTGTAGGCAACTCTGTCTGAGCAAGGGCAGAGGCTCTCTCTAGCAGTCTTCAATGTTTCTGTGAATTACACTGAAATTCATTGTGTGCAAAAGATGTGAAATGTCCATATCATGTAAGATGGGTATTGTTTAGGAGGTAAGCAGTTGGTTTTCAGCACTTTTCAGGCTTTCTGTGATGTAGGGACTTGAATGAAGTTAGGCTCTGAGAAAGGTTACTTGCTACAAACTTCTGCATGTGGCACGTCACTGAATTCATACCAGAGTCCTCCCAGTGGAGGAGCATATTGTGATATAGAGCATATTGCAGGCTCTGTACAATTTTGTCTAGGCTGGTTGGGTTCTTAAGAATAAGAAGCTCCAGTTTTCCATTGGTTGTACAGGTCGATCTGAGCTTGGTCCTCTAGATAATATGCAGCTGAAAACAGAGATCTGTGCTTAGCAAAGCATCAGAGAGCACATCTTCTTTGGGTTTTTTTTTGGCCCATACTTACAGATTTCCCAAATAAGTATTTGGAAGGTTCAAGCTAAGGCCTGAATCAGCTCAAATCCTCCTTTAAATAGAGGTCGTATGCTTAATTCTCAAAGAGCTGTGTAAGTAGTGGTTTCAGAGAAACTAGTAGTTCTGTACAAATAAGCTTGTTTGCCTCTTTTCCAAGATAATTGCTGCTATTTTAATACTGTACTGGTTTGGACTGGGCCAGGATTAAACCACATCAAATACATGCTCTATTTGCCCAAATGAGTTTATTCCTGGGGCTTTTTTTGGTTGTTTGTTTTAGTTGGGTTTTTTCTTTTTTTTTCTTTTTTCTTCTGATGAATAACTAACTACTAACAAAACAATATTCTGTAGTAGAAGCTTATATTAACCTCAATTTTTGTCCAGTTTTGGCTTTTAGTCATCTTCATGTTATCTTCTACAGTTTTAAAGAAAACACAGCACATCCTGTCCGGACTGAAAAAATATCCTCTCAATGAAAAATTTGGTGCAGAATGCTATTTCTACAGATTTATATCCCTGTTTATACTTCTAAACAAATATTTACCTTACAGTGAGATTCATTTTGAGAGCTTCTAAACATGTATTGTTTTTCAGGCTATATGCAGAATCCTCTGCAATGGAGAGAAATGTAATTTCTAAGTACTAAAATGCATACCAGCATATACAAACCAATAACCAGCACAGTATGATCTGAAGAAATGACTTTTCCCTATACAGTGCATGTTCTTTAAAGAGAGCAACCACTGCTTTCTTGCTCATTGTAATTCACACTGCATCCAGCACTACTGGAAAACTAATGAAAATGCTGGTAGTATAAGGCTTTATTTTACTGTTGAGAATTCTCAGTGGTTACAATATTATGTTGTGCCTAATTCTCCTGGCACCATGATTTTTTAACAGTGATTTCTATTTTCAGCCCAGTGATCCATTTCATGCATTAACTCCCTAAGTACTGGATGTACCGGGTAGCACAAAGGAGCTTTCAGTGCAAAATGCTTTTACTACATTAATTGTAGATAGGAAAAACCTACTCAATCAGTTAAAAATCTTATAAGCACAGGCTCAGTGACATGGAAATCTGGGAAGCAGCACTTTTTAAGTCCACCTCCAAGAAGATCAAAGTGCAGGAATAAAAAAGAAGGAGGTGCTGTTTTAATTTTTTTATCTGAGACTGCATGATATGAAGTGATGCAACTGTTGCTGTAGTAAAGTTATATTGAATTGACTACAAGCCAGTCAACACCACTCTGTAATATTCCCCCCACACCCACAAGCAAGGCAGAAGGATAAACACTTCTTGATTGATTTTGTTTTCCCCCTATAATGAGGAATTATAGTATTATAATATTAGTATTATAATGATATTTAATTATATTTATGATATTATAGTATTATAATGATTTTAGCACTCTCCTAAAAAATATAATTGCCAGCAGTGAAAAATCAGCTGATATTTTTTGGATTTGGGGCATACTGTATTTCAGATATAATTCATGTTTTTTCTCAAAACTGTCATTCATGGAACACCTTCAGTTGTCAACTGTGAGATAAAGGAGTCATTGCTCATTTAACTGGGGGAGTATTAAAATGTGGAAGATAATACCACTATAATATTTTAAATGTTATCTTTACACATCTGTTTAAATATTGGCAGAATTTAGTTTCATCCTTGCCTTGTTATTCAAGTGTAATTTATAACGCATCTGAAGAATTCCCTTATCTCCCTCTACTTCACCCAACAAATGTGTACATGCAGGGATTGAGTCCAGGTAATATCACATCATGGTCTCTGTTCTTCAGTGTCTAATTTTATGAGAATCTATGGGGGTGTGACAATAGAATTCAGTTGTTATGAAATAGAGAAAATAACTTCTGGTGGTGTTGGTGTTCATATTCCATGGTTCACGAGTTCTGTTAAGATTACACAGCGGGGTCAGTGTCTGAAGTGTTGCTACATTGTTAAAGCCATTAAAACATCAAACAAATCTGAATTCCTGTGACCAGAGCAGCCAGACGCAGAGTACAGAGGCTCATCAATATTATGATCCATTTCTAACAGTGCCCTCCTGCTGTGTAGGAGGTGAGGGATGACAGCCTTATTCACAGGCCTTCTTTTACTTCAGAGGTTCTTAATTTCTTCTTATTGCTGCACTTGAAAACTTTAAATCTGGCCCCCCTTAGGGGACAGATGCTGCAATGTGGAGATGCTGCACACCTCCACCTTCACTTGAGAGAGCCTTGAGTGCCCCACCTGACCTCCAGGTGCTGGTTCTGTCAGGTGCTGTGTCTGTGTCACGTCTGCTGGTCTCCGGGGTTGTTTAAGATGCACAGAGCACCTCGCATGGCTCTCAGTTTTGTTAAGTAATCTTGCTTCAGGCAACAGATACCCTCACTAATGCAATTTGCTCTTTCAACTTTTCCAGAGAGGCAGGTGTACTTTAAGGGACTTTATTTTATTTGAAAGGGCTTCATGTGCTTATTTTGCGCTGTTGCTTTAGGGGGGAAAGACAACTTGGATAAGTGTTTCTTGCCCACTGAAGGCAGAGATGCTTCACAAACTTGTGAAAGAACTATCTCCCTCATGGCTGTATTGCACAGACAGGCTTCTGAAGGCTTGGCCGTGTCAGCAGGGTTGACCATGGCCATTATTTTGGAGAATAGGTGGTGCCTTCTATGTCTACAACCTATGTCCTTATATATCCCGAATATTCAGGTTGAAAATAGATGACTGATTATCTTTTTTTAAATGGCCACCCCAGTAAACCCTTTCATAACTTATTAGGTGTCTGAGAAATCATGATTATTCTGTTTTTTTTCAATGAAGTTATGCGGGTGTTACAACTTGCCTGGTTTTGTGATGGAAATAAGTATCTTAAATCAGCAACAACAACCTGAAATCTCTGCCTGCAATTGGTCCCAAGGCCTTGAATTTGATTGGAGACTTTAAAGGGAGTGGCCTTTAAAAACAGCATTTTTAGGTTAGAAGCATAGAATTCCCTTAAAAGATAGGTAAAAAGAAATGAAATAAAAGTATTATTTGAAGTGAGCCTGGGAGAAGGAGAACAGCTGTAGATACTTGTGGCCCCTCCCATCATTCAGAGAATGCAGTGTGACACAGCACTGGGCAATGTTACACAGCAATAGCAAAGCCCTAGAAAGTGAAAAGCTACTCCTTGATGTGCACAGGAAAATGCAGATTTAAAAAATTTAACAAATAGGCAGTGGACCTCACTATCCTTGGCAAACTGGGATGCAAAATTTTAGGGATATAGAGAGGGATGAGTAGGCAAGAGAGCACCTTAGTGGTCAAAGAGTGTGTGTCTGAGTGGAGAGAACAGGAGAAACCAAGGTGAGCCCAAAGAGGCAGGTGGCCTGGCCACAGTGATGGGGCTAGGACCCCCTACAGCACCATGTAGAAATGGACATGAGACCATTCTACTGGACTAGAAATGGACAGAGTAAGAAACAACTACATTTGTTAAAGGTAAGACTTAGTCTTGCAGCCTGTTATATCTAAAAAAAAAATGTATTGCTTAAGTCTGCCCACACACAGATAAGGTTTCTCCTGTGAAAGTATATGAATATGCTTGAAAAAATGGTCAACAGCAATGTGTGCCAGCCATTTCACTTCAATTCACTTGAAGCAAATGTCTAGGAAATAAATTTTCCTTATTTATTTTTTACCTCTTTATTAGAGACATCAAAGCTGTGGTTTCTCAGATGTTCCTTTTATCCAGTAGCTGATGTTTATCTGCATTCTCTGAAAGCGTGTCGGAGTGCTGCAGCGTTCAGTTGCTTTTGACAAGGAGTGTCGATTCTCCTTATGTCCTTCCCCCTCCTCATGTCAAAATAAGGTTTTGGTAGTCAGCAGTGTCCCTGGGGAGGCCCTGCTCTGCAAAATGTAGAACAGATCGAGGTGATTGGTAAGGGGGTGGTATGGTATGGTCTTCATCCTGCTGCCCTGTTATCTACTGAAGGGCTTTCTTATTCAAGCATTGGTCTGATATGTTTATGCTAGGGAGTTAGGTACTAGAAAAACTGATGTTGAAGAAGTATCTGTCAAGCTAAGCTACACTGACTTATCACTATTGATTAGCAAGTGCTTGTCATTATGTCTATTGACTACTTTTGTGGACTGGCATTTTTAAGAGATTATTTTATTTTGTAGCATTCTCTGGCTATTAGCAGTAAGACAAAGCCTCCTGTATTTCAAATGAGCTCATTCATTATTTTTCATTGTCTTTTCTATTACAGCTATTATCTTAGATCATGTAGATGTAGTAGAAACAGTATTTATAGGACACAGTTCAATCTCTATGAAAAGGAAACATTTCCAGATTCTACCCTATGAGAAAGAAAGATTGCTGTGCTTTTAAGGAGATAAAAAGGGGAAAAAAATGTCACAAAGAAACCACAGGTGTTACAGAAACAGCATCATATCTAGTACTTCTTTAAGGCAAAATTTGCACCTTTAATTTACATAATAAAAACATAATCAGAGTAGCATCATCAACATCAATGTTGTGTTGGGCTGACTCTGGATCAGAACTGCATATGAAACTTCACCCTTCATGTGAGTAAGTGGTGTAGGTGATGATGTGGAATATGTGTATTATTCATGGGCTCTCTTTGTCTTCATGGTTAAGATTATATTTTAAAGCTCATGGAGGGCCTCTGTGTAAAGAACCGACTCTCCCACTGCTGCCAAGAGTTTTATCAGCTCTTTTTCCTTGTATTTCGCTAACTTTTACAAAGACGGAATACACAGTGTTGCCATTTTAACCATTAAACCTTAATGGATTCAAACCTCATATTCTAGCCTTGTGTTTGTGGGAAAAAAACCTCAAACACTAAAAGGAAAATTAGATGTCTCTTTCCTGTGATTATTAAAGAGACCTGTATTTTGGTTAAAGAAAACCAGAGGAGATGCAAAAGGTTGCTTCATCAGAAGAAAACAGCAGGAACAAGTTTATTGAGGATCGCCCCCATCTGTAGGTGTTGCAGAGAAAGAAGACCTTGATAAACCCTGTGCCCAGGTCAGAGCTTTCTCCAAGCCTAAAAATTACTAAGGGGAATCCATTTTGTTCTCTAGAGATAGCTAAAGGTGGAGTGGGCTGGCTGGCTATTAAATGAACATGGCTTTAAATGTAGACAGGCATTTAAAGCCTTGTGCCATATAAATTAGAATTTCAGCTTACAGGATCACATTTTCATGGAATATTTTTCATATTAAAAATACAAGTAGCCTAAACCCTCCTGTTTTAGACAGTGTTTAGAAAGAAGTATTATGCTCCTAAAAATGAAAAGAAATGCTGTTCTTTTCATATATGCACTTTAGCTTTCCAGTGTCTTTATGCATTCTCTCTCACTGGTATTGCAGGTGACTGTGACTTCATTTTTTTTGGTGCTAACAGGCCTGGAGAAGGAGTATGCATTGGTGGGAGCTTCAGATAGTAATGGTAAACGTTGAGATACCTGTGTCTCTGGTCTGTCTGCACTTACACGAAACTTAGCTAAGGGCAGTGTAGTCCCTGATCATTGAATGAAAGACCTTGAAACTAGAAATTAGGAAGGAACTTTTGTCAGGACAGATGAAAAATGAAACAGATTTTGTCTCCTTTATAAAATGTTGTAGTGTCATTCATTGAAAACTTTTATACCATCAATCAGGCAGCATAATGTGATATGGAACAAACTTGCCAAAGCTTACTGTGAAGTCTCATAAACTCTCCATATGGAGAAATGCTACAATGATAGCTTTCCAAAAGTTTAGAATTATATGCTATCTGTGTCTAA
>WAAG01082804.1:7155-21354 GCA_013390105.1 Tichodroma muraria
AATTTATAATTTGCTACAGGCATTGGAATCATTTAATCACACTCTGGCAAGGAATGGTTTCTACTTTAAATGAGACCTGTGGTCAGCCAAACTGCTGATTTAACAACTGGTGCCAGGAATCTGAGGGGGCTTAAGATGATGGCTGAGGGGGTCTTGTGTATAAAATGTTCCCACCCTGTCACTGAATGTCCCTCAGCGTCCCTGTGAAGAGGGACAGTGACAACTGTGGCTGCTTGAACAAAAAAACAAACAAAAAAACACACAAACCCTCCTGCCTGCATATCCAGTGCTGTGTAAAGGGAAAAGATTTCCACAACCTTCTTCCGTTTTGTTGATAGAATGACACAATCCTTGTTTGGTGGCTGAGAGGTGGTGACAAAAGCTGTGTTCTGCTGTGACACAGTTTCCTTTGCACAGTCAGGGTGACAGCTGTGTTGTGGAACAGGGGAGGCCTCGTGCTCCAGGGAATATTGTCTGGTTCAGCAGTGATTGTGTTGCTCATCAGGATGTGTTCTCTCTTCTTCTGTTGAATTTGAGTAGCAAACCTCAGAGTAGAACACCTTAGAAAACTGAAATTCTGTAAATTGAAGCACATCTTACACGATTTTTTCCACCGGATTCTTCTAGAATGACCATTCTGATGAAAATTTTCTTTTTATAAGGAAGTATTGGAAAAAAAAAAAAAGTTTCTTATCTGATATTCAGGTACTTTTTCATCCTTTTGCACAAATAGGGTAAAGCTTTTCCTGAGACACTGATGTTAAGGATTTATTCTGAGAAGGGGTTGAGGTCACAACATTTTTAGACTTTGAGTAAGTGGCTTCCAAACAAGGAAGCATTGCTCAATCAATAAACTAGTTCTGTATGCAAAGAATAAAATCCTAGCTAGCTTGTCTGCTTCCATCAAATATGGAAAACACTGAGGAAAAGGTTACCTGATTAAACTATTTCCCCTTGCAGAGGTCTGAGTTGCTCATGTAAATTTACTTTCATCAGGTCCAGTGACATACCAATAATTCATAATAAACATATTTTGAAATGGAAATGGAATATATTTCATTGAAAGGGCTGTGGGAGCCCAGGTCATCAATCACTTCTCCCACAATTCTAATTTTAAGCTGTCTGCCTAACAAGAAACATTATAGTGCAGTTGCATATTAAGCAGTGCTCGGGGAGGGGAAGAGGAATGTGCATTTCTGCAGTCCACTGGAGCTGCTCACTTGGATTTCCATTGCTTGGTCATTAGGAGTGGCTTACAGCAGTCAGTACAAACTCATGCCTTGCAAATTCAAAAGTAATTCCTTAACAGCAATGCTAATAGATGTCTCTCCCTCACATGAAGTTTTGGAGTGGATTTGGGGGACATGAGTTTCTTCTGTTACGTCACAGTGGATTTGCTCTGACTTTTTAAATAATTGCTGCACAAGAGAGAGATCACAGTTGGACTGTCTGGCTTATGAATTACTGTGTTGTGAAGCTAATTCTGTCTAGCATTTGGTCCCAGCATGGGAAGCAAGAGTGACACTAGTGATCCATGCAGGGGCTGTGTCTTTTTACGTTTTAAGAATAACTCCACTATTACGAGATCATTAACTTTCAAGTCAAGGTTACAAGAGTCTTTTCATAGTCTCTGCTTTGTAACATGTAAAATAGCTTTTCCTACTTTTTATCTTGTATTTCTAGAAAAATTTAGATTGGTTTAGTTCTTTATTTTATTCACCTTCCCCTTTTTTTGTTAATAGTCTAATTCTGTATTTCAGGTAAAATTGTGTTTTCCTCTTGAGGAGGAAGAGCATTCATTAAAACTAACTTTTATCTTGAGAGAAATTACCTTCCTATTTCTGTCTTCATAATCAAGAGATTATTTGATGTACTTATTCTGAAGGGATTAAATCAGTCTCTGAATAATATTGTGAAATCTTCTCCTTAGCCTCCTCCTTGCGTATTTTTCTCCAAGTACAATTGGGATCTTTTGAAGCAAGCCCTTCACTTTTCTCCAAACATGGGGAGCCTTGTGTTGTCACACTTTAACACCACAGAAGGGAAGACAGCTGGAGAGAGTATGTGCTTTACAATGGAAATGTGCTTTTATTTTTTTCTTCCTCTGATTGGGTTTTCTGCAGTCGTCCTTTTCCTGTCCCTTGTCTGATTTTAATAATGAGATTTAATAGGGATGCAAAATTTGTGGTAACAAAGATGGGCATTAATCATGTGCTTTCCATCTTCTAATAGCCTCAAATTAGGTCTGGGTAGCTATCTAGCCCTAATTAATTATCTCTTGGCTATCTAGTCTGTGATGCTGTTGGTGCTCTTTGACTTGTGCACGATGATAGGGTGTCCTTAGACCAGCTTTGATCCCGGCTCTGCTCGTGGCATTCCTGATCTAGGGCCCGTAACCCTCACTCTCCCAACTCTAATGTTTCTGGAAAAAAACCCGTAGACAATATTTAACGCTCCTGAGGTGAATATAGACCATTCATCAGAAGAAATGTCGATGTGATAAACGTATGTGTGGTCAAACGTTAAATGTGCGTGGTTTTGCTTCTGCTTTTCATCATTTTGGAGCGTAGTCCCCCTGCCAGGACAAGGCAAGGTGCTGCCCAGCTGCTTTTGGAGGGTTAAAATCCAAGCACGGGGCCAGCAGAGATGGTGGCATGGCTGTGGTGCCTCGGCACTGGAAGAGCTGATCCTTCTGGCTGCTGCCAAGCTCCACTTTGTGCTCCCTCTCGGCCTAAGGGGGGTTCCCCTGCCTTTGTTACAAGCTCCAGCTGTTGAACACAGAATTTTCTTTTTAATACAAATAGAATATTTTTATGCGTTTTCATTTTTTAGAGATTACCACTCAAATATTTACTCTTTATTTATGATTCATTTTCTTTGCATGGATTTTAGGGAACTTTTTTTTCCTCTTAAGTCAACCAGCCCATCACTGCGACTCATTTACCCTTCTAATAAAGCTGACCATAAAATCCTCTTCATGAAGCAGTCAATGTTTGATACAGCTAACATTTCTTAAAGATAAAATATCACCTTCCACAGTAAGATCTGAAGGGTTTGTATGGAACTTTATAGCTTTATAAATAACATTTTCTTCCTTTGTTTTCATCACTATTAATGTATTTCATTTGCTTTATGTACTCCTGTCATGAATGTAATGTTTAAGTAAACTAAACTAGAAAGTATCAAGGAGGCCCATGTCTAGTTCAGAGTCTAATTAAAAAAATCTACAAGGGAAAATGGAATAGCTTTTAACCACCTTTTGGAGGTTTAGTACTGTGAGTCCTGTTTCACTTATCAGTTCTTTTTGGTGTTGATCAAGCCTTGAGCTTTGCCCAATGAAAAATCCATCTAAACCCTTGTAATCCTTCCAAAACAACAGTGTGACACTAAGCCCTGCATTATCAGTGCCTGGAAGGTCTTTTCTCTCAAGCAGTGGGGGAATTTTTTTTTCTACTTCTGCAAGAGTATTCTTCATATACTTTGCCTGGCATTTCATCTTTGACAATGAGATGACAGCATGCATAACAACAATCTGAAAATTCCCTCTTATCCAATTCACACTGAAGTCAGTGGGAACCCAAATCTAAGGATTTGAACTGTGGTTCACTCAAGTCTCGGTGGTTTTGGATAATTGTATTATTCTATTTGAAAGACAATAGTAAGTATTTCTGCAGCTGGCAGGAGGCTGTGGGGAGGTGAGGGTCAGGCTCTTCTCTCAGGTAACAAGTGATAAATCAAGGGCAAGCGGCCTCAAGTTGCACCAGGGGGAGCTGAGGTTGGATCTGAGGAAAACTCTGTGGCAAATGTTGTCAGTCCCTAGCACAGGCAGCCCAGGGCAGTCACCATCCCTGAAGGTGTTTAAAAGATGTGTTGGTGTGGTACTTGGGGATGTAGTTTGGTGCTGGACTTGGCAGCACTGGTTAGCAGTTGGACTTGATGGTCTTAAAAATCCTTTCTAACTCCCACGACTGATTCTACGGTGCTCGAAGTGTCAGCTTGCAGTGGTGGCCAAAAGGAGCTTAGGAACTTCATTTTCTGATATAAAAACTACAAGTTAGGCATGCTTCTTGCCCTGATTGCTGATTTGGGAATCTGCCTGCAGCAGTGTGTAGGACCACAGAAATCATCGTGCCCTCTCCTTCCCAGGGAGCTCCCAAGGTCAGAGCTCCCTTCCAACAGAGCACTTGTGACTTCCAACAGAGCACTTGTGACTTCCATGGAAGAAATGACTTCACCCTTAAATAGAGCATAACATGGGAAGCAGGGGTTTTAAAGAGATCTGACTAGGCAGAACTCTAAGCCTTGCAGGTTAGGCAGTGTTAGGGACCTCCTCCCGTGCCTGTCCCTGGCAGTGCCGCAGGAGCTGACGGATGCACGGCTCCCATGGCTGTTTCCAGCTGTGACATCTTTGCACAGCTGGTGGGGGCATCAGGCCATGAGAGGAGTTGAGGAATGGCCATAAATGCAAGGCTGACTCGTGAGCTGATTGCTGTTATCCTGACCGCAATTGTCCACCAGTTGTCTCAGCTGCAGTTAGAAATATTCTGGTGAACACTGCTGTCTGCACCAGGGCTGTGTTTTATTCCGTCAGCGGAGAGACTAAGAGCTTCATTTGCAGGAAAGTGAGATTCAAATCAATCTTCTCCATTTCTAGAAGTTCTGCTTAAAAGTTATCAGTCACTCTACAGAATTTTCACAACAGGTCTTCAAGTTAGAATTAGTATTGCAGTGTCTACCTGCACTGCAATTTAGCCCTGAGACAAAATATAATTCAATGATTTAGTGCATTAGATTCTGGGAAAAGAAATTCAATTTCAGCTCTCTAAAATGAATTTTTCCCTTGTGAATAGTTCTTCCTATGTAGTTAGTAAACATACTTTGTAGAAGTGGTAACTTCCTCTTGTTGATTTTGTATTTTTAAATCTATTTACTGATCTGTGACTGTGGGTCTGGGAGAAGCAGATGAAACTATTTTGCTAGAATATGCACGTCTGTGAAAATTGTTTTACTGAAATTTTCAGAGAAGGGAGAAGATACTGTTTTGTTTTTTTTTTAAGTTAACTTCAGAAATCACCTTTTTTGTATAATTTTTAAGAAGGAATATGTAATTCTAAAAAGAAAAAAATTGTTCTGAAAAGTGTCTATTTGTTTAGGTTCCTCCCCGTCCTCATGGGGTTAGTGTAAAGAACAGTTCTGAAACATTAGAATTATCTTTATTCTTCATTTGTATGTGAGATTTTTGCCTTAGTGCCCCTCTGCATTTGATTCTGGTATCTCTTACAGATAGATGACAATGAATATACATTACATTTGACTAGCTTTTAAACGTTTGCTTCAATCTTGAGTTGAAGACAGTCAGTTTTAGCAGACTTCGAGCAATGATCAATTCATCCATTCAGTCTTAGTGTGGCTTCAATTTTTGTTTTGTTTTTTTTTTCCCCAGTGGTTTTAGCAGAATTTAAGCCGTGGTCAGTGCATCCATTTGGACTTTGCAGGCATTGCAGGAGAGAGTGGCAGCGTTTCAGCCCAATATTTGGTTAAGTGGGAAATCCCAACAACTTTAGGAAGGTCTCTCATGCCTGGGGGCACCATTTCTTTGTGGGACCCTTGCTCTGCTCTTGGTCCTCTGTTGGAGCTCATCCTGCCAGTGGTGATTGCTGTTTGTGCCTTATGCACAGGATGGTGTTTCTTGAGTAGAAATGTAAAATTATATGAAGCTAATGACTTGTGAGGACACAACGTTTACTGTCTGCTGCTTTCTGGAAGACCCTATCCACTATCAACTAAAAAAAAGCAGAAAAGGTTATAAGACACAAACATCTCTAAATTGGATTTCATTGTACCAGTGGAAAGCTTATTACCTGTATTTTAATGTATTTTTGCATGTTTGTATTTATTTTTCATTAGTAGTGATTATTGAATTGAGGGACCTTCTATCAAAAAAATTTTAGCAGTCTCTTAAACTGTTAGCTTGCAAGCTGCACCTCTTTTAGCAGCAGATAAACCTTATTCCTTGTAAAAACCATGACAGGGAGCGACCCTGCCTGCAGGAGTGATCCCTGCTTGGCTCTGCAGTCACAGACAACAAAGCTGTACCACAGGAACGAATCCCTGCCAGACTCGCAGGGCCTTAGGGCTTTCTGCTCTACACAGGGGAGTTTTGCAGCATCCAGAAAATGAAAAATAACCTTCTGAGGAGATGTGATGTGCTGCAATGGCAAAGAGGTTTGTGTCTCATCCAGCGTTTTCCGAGCACACAGGTTCCCGCGCTGTCTCCCCGTGATCAGGGGAATCTTTGCTGTCAAGGTGGGGGTGCAAGTGCTCTTTTAAGAGACTCACGCTGCTCTATGTTTATTCACCAAGATTTAATATGAATGAGCTAAAAGTCACTTAGCATTATTACTGGACTTTGATCACCAGGAAATTTATTTAATTGGTGGTTGCTGCTCCTGGCAGAACATCCAGCTATTTTCATCTGCTGTCTGTTCTGCCATTCAAGGGGCACTTGTTTACTTGTAGTCCAGGGGGAAAAAAACATGTCTGTGTTCCCAGATCCTTGGAGAACATAAACATAATGGTGCTTCTGCATCCAGGGAACTGAAATAAGTGTGAGAAGTTGGTTTTGGTCTGGGTTTCAATGTCAGCCACTGTCGAGAATGTTTGAGGAGCTAAAATCTTCCCTGTAGTGCTGCTTTTCCTTCACTGAATGAAAACGTTGCAAAATTTTGAAGTGTTAAGTATTGCAGTGACTTAGATGTGATTAATAAACACTTTCCTCCTCCTCAAAAAACTCCCAGGAAACAAAACAACAAAAAAAATCAAAAGCTCTTTAAAAATCAAAATTTGGAGAGGACAAAAAAAAAAAAAAAGAGTGAAATGATTACAATTTGCTTACCCATTTAATAAATCTGGAGTTTCTGTCAAAAATTATGTATGTAATTATTTGCCTTCTTCAATCTTAAATGTATCCATTGTAGATGTTTTTAAACATCCAGAAAAGAGCAAAACAAAGTGTACTAGAGAATTTTGGGCTGACAGACATTGATTTCCTCATTGGAGATGACAGGATGGGTATGAAGGTACAGATATTCAGCTAAATAATTTGACTCTGCCTTGACCCAACCTTAGTTATCTTCGAGGCCTCGCTTTTAGTGGAATTCAGCCTTAGGGAGAAGCCCCACACCCTATCACTTCATTCCTCTTCCTAGTCTGAGGTACAGAGAGCTGGCAGATGATGTCTAAAATACCGTGGTTCTTTCCAGCACTTAATGATAGCTAAGGCCAAGTTATAGCTAGGTTTAGGAGCTTAAGTATCAAGCAGATAGCTCAAAAGTCATTTCCAATCCAAACATAATCTAATCAATAGCCATAATTGTGGAAAATGCTGAAGACTTCAGTGGGCGCCTCTCATAAAAATTAGCAGAGAAACAGACTGAATTGTAAAGGGGAAAATTAAATTCTGGTGATTTTGTATGCAGTGAAGGCTCCAAGGCTGCAGATGAACAGGCTCTTTTGGGAAGGCTAACACTGTGCCAAAAGGACTACACAGAGTGTAAGGAATGAGCAAAAAAGTGCCATATGAGTTTCAGTGCAGATAAATTTAATGTAATGAATCTGAAGAAAAAAGTCTTATCTAAACCTGATAAGATGTTGACAGATTTCAGAAAGCAGAACTTAGAGTCACTGCTAACAGTTTGTGAAATCGCTGGCTCAGTGAATACCTGTTCTCCAAAAAAGTCTTTGGCATTATCGGGAAAAGCATTGAGAAAGAGATAAGGGCTATTTAAAACCTTATGCTCGTATCTTGAGTCTTCTAAGAAGGACACAGTGAAGTTAGGTGATAGAAGATCACAGATAAAATAATTCAGAGGATGGAGGAAGTCTCTTTGTAGGTAAAGGCTAAAAAGGCTGAAATTCTCCACTTTGGACAGCAGGAGGTTGCAGTGGGAAAAATTGAGGATTATGGAATCATAAAGGCATCAAGCAAAGTAAATAAGAGGTTGAGTCAACAAATCAAAGAAATTGAGTTAGAGACACTAGTTAAAAGCGACAAGACATCAGTTTAAATCACTGCGTGATTTGGGTTGGAAGGGACTTTTAAGTTCATCTTTTTCCAACTGCCCTGCCATGGGCAGGGCCACCTTCCCCTACTCTGGGATGCACAGAGCTCCATCCAGAGGGGCAGCCACAGCCTCTCTGGGACATTCCATAAAGCGTTTCTGCAAGGAAAACCTGTTGACATAGGAGATAGAAAGACGGGTTCAGCTGGCTCAGAGATTGAAGGAACCCCTGGACAGGTAATTCATGAGCAGATCCAACAGGGACGTGGGCAAACCTAATGCAGGGATTGTGGTGCTCAGGGAACGAACTGCACCGGGCTGGGCTGGGCTCCCCCAGAGGGCTTCTCCTCCTGCCCCTCTTGCTCAGGAAAGCTTTGGATGTTTCCTGCAGTCCAGGCCAGCCATTCTGGGTGGATCTCAGAGCTGCTGGGTGTCTGTCTGTGTCACCAGCTTGCTCTGCCAGCGCTACAAAGGCTGGAGAATGAATGCCATGTGTTCAGCCATGGATGTTTAACTGCTTACTGTAACAAATGGCTACGTACCAGGAAGAACAGAAATACCAATTTAATTTGACTTAATGTAGTTACAGGACGCTCTTGGTTTTATCTTCAATATTAAATTCTGGTTTTCTGTGGAGCAGTCTAGGACCAGGATCAGATAACAGAAACGTCAAAGGTACTAAATTAAGCAGTCATTCCTATGATTATTATTTATGGACTTGTAGGATTTTCTTCATCTTAGCCACTTTTTTCCACATTTTTACTCTCAAAGATTGTTTTATGGTCTTCAAGCTTGATGTGTTGTTATATCTTTATTTTCTTTTCTATCCATGTGTGTCTGAATGTATCATTCAAACACCATATTATTAAATGATGCCAGCTCATTTCTATGTGGTGGGCTGCAGGAAAGGCAGACTTACATTTAAAACATTTGAAAGTATTCAAAGAGAATAGCATAGTTATTCCAGCTGCTTTCAGATACTGTTTCTTATCAGTTATTTCTGTTTTTTCTCTTCTGTTCTTTTTTTTTTTCTTCACATTTTTCATTTCTAGCTGTAGTTGTTTATGTTGGCTTACCTAGGGCCATTTTCTTGTTTTCCTTTTTGATCAAGTGTGTTGCTGTTAAGTTCAAGCACTCGTACAGGTACCCACTACAGAGATGGATGCTCTTGGCACCAGGAACAGGGGTGGGGTACAGAGGACAAAAACTTTGATGTTATGTTAAATATTCTAGTAATCTCTTTGGATGCCTCATATTTCCATCATTCCAGCGATTTAAAGAACACGCGAAAGTCACTAATGCAAAGAAATGAAATTTCTTGAGGTCGTCTGGGGAGGATCTCATTGGTTACTCTTCAAAATCCTTAGAAACCTCTTTATACCATGGAAATGAATGACAGTGGCTGTATCCTCTGGCTTTTTGAGATTGTGAAGTGAATGTGAAATTTCACATGTGTCTGTTTATGCATCTTGGCAGCTTAATAAAGAGTGGTTTGATCACCAGTACTCTCTGATGTTCGGGTGGAACATTTATTCACAAATTGCAGTTGAAAATTTTTATCTTTCAATATATTTTCTTCAAAGTCCTTGCAGTATGTACGTCCACTAAATTCTTACCCCACCTTTATTATCTGTGGAGCTCCACTGCAGTGGTTTAGTTAAAATCCTGCTTTGTTCAGTAGTCAAAGCTTCACAGTAAAGTGGCCATCAATACTATTTTTAAGTAGCCATTTGAAATTATTATTTATTAGCAGTACTAAATCATTTACCTGCTAATAGTCTGCATTCTGAGAGATTACAGTAGCTCCTTCTTGGGGATGAGAGTCGTTTTCTGTGATCAATGTGATTGCTGTTAATGGTTGGTGATTTAAGTGATTACCGGGCATGAAGAACAGTTTTGTAATTTGTTCTCCCCAGTGAATAATCTTTGGTTTCCTGGATACATTTTTTTTTTTTTTTTCTGTTTATCAGTTGGTTAACTTCGGGTAAATGAAAGAGAGGCGTGCACAAAGCTACATCAAAGTACAGCTCAGGCTGCTCTAGGCAGGCTCGCTTTCCTCTCTGCACAGGGGGAAGTATATTTTCCTTTTGGAGCTCTGCTCTGTAATGCAGGGCTCTTTTGAAATATTGCATTTGACACAAATGGTGGGAAACTTTTGAATTTATTAAAGAAAGCCAGTACATGGCAGAGCTGGAATAGTGAGACTCGTGGGCTATTTATGGCAGAGTTCCTAATTTGCCCTAGTGTGATTGTTGTCTTCATAGACTCAGGATGGGGAAAAGGAATTGTTATCTTTACCCAGCTGTAGTTATTATCTACGAACTGCACTTGGAAAAGAGTGGACTGCAGAGAATGCATGGCACAAAGGAGGGTAGCAAACTGTTGGAATAGTTCTGCTGCCTCGGACTGCCAGAGCTGTGATGAGCTATTCAGGTGATCTGAAATAAGCACTGACAAAAGATCTACAGCACACGTCGCTCTGCATTCTGCCCGTTCTAAAAAACCTCCCTTATTTTAGAAAAGAAATACTAATTGTTTCCATGGAGTGGTTTTTCTTGACTCCTCTTTTGCTAAGTACACATCAGGCAGCTCTGTTTTGTGGCCGTGTCGCACAGGAAAGAAAACCTGTTCTTGTGTGTTTTTAAAAACTTCCTGAAAAACAGATTTTAACAAAATGCTGTGGTTTACAGTTGCAGGTGTGGGAAGTGAGATTAATTTCTTGAAGTTCTTCTTTGTAGTTTCTAGAAGATAAATCATATATAATAGAGTAAATTATTTATTGTCATGATAAACAGCTCTGGCATGATAAGCAGCAGATCAGAGTGAGCTGGTTCTCCCTTCACATGTAACAAAACCATCAGATAACATTTATAAGTTATGAAATTTTGTTGAATCTGAATGTGAGACAGTGAGTTCTACATATACAGATGTGCCTGCTTGCATTTCTCTGATCATAACACTGGTCATGTCAGCTGTTAAATGAGGATTAGAAAGCCTTTGCGATACTTCAAGATGACCTTATAGCAAATTAAAACTTGTATGAAATTTATCCCAGCATATGGAAAACCAGCCCAATTTTAAATGCCTCTGGAATACACTTATCACATTGAGATCCTAAGTCACTACACAAGTCTCGACAAAATTTTCAATTCCAACAGAGATGAGAGAAAATCTTACAAATGCAATGAAAGTCTCTGTTTATAATTCAGGTTTCCTGTAGGAACAGTTTATATGTTTTGAAACCTCACTTCTGGGTAAAAGTGGAGAAAACAAACAAAAAACCCTAACTCTCACCTTTTTTCACATTAGAAATCAGATTTTGAAATTCTGTTTTTTCCAGCTTTATGTTCCCTTTCTATTTCTCTCACGATCACGGTTTTGTTCTTCTAAATGTCTTTAAGAAAGTAGATTTAGGTAACTTTTGTCCTTGTCACATGTAATGTAAGCCAAACTCATCCATTCCTTGATAGCATTCATCCTGATAGTTTCTCATGTTTAATGATCTTTTTGGGAGCTGGCACATGAGCACAGGCAGTGTCCTCAGTTCTTGCTTACCCTGTAATCAGGATTTTGTAATCAGACACACATTATGCAAGGAAGAGAATGATGATAGCATCACCTCAAATATGATGTCAGTGTAAGTTAATTTCCTGGGCTGGAAAACTGTCTGTAGTGGATGAGTACACCTTGGTAGTGTAAGGCTGAATTCAGGGATGCTCTGAAAAAAGATCGTTTGAAGTTAGTGAAATTAATGGAGTTGCAGGTTGGTGGGTTTATTTCTGCTGCATGGTTATCTGAGGCCACGGTATCACCTCTCCCTTGGTGTTCTCTGGGCTGGCCATGACCAAACTCTGGATGACCCTGGAGGCCCCAGGGCTGTAAATGACCCAAGTGCTTTGTCAGCGAGTGCTTGTTAAGGGAGAACAGCCCGGGGAGCAGGACAGAGCCAGTCGGAGGGGTAACAAAACCAACAGGAAAAGCATCCAGCAGGGAGAAAATCAGATGCGTGGGACTGCAGAGCAATGCAGAGACAATGAGTGCCCTGCTGCTCACCAGGTCGTGTCCAGCCTGTGCTGCTGCCTGAGGCTGTTCCAGCCCAGAGCCAGGACTCTACCCTCACCTGTGCTGAGCCCCAGGGGCTTCCCAAGCTGCCTGGTTCTCCAGCCTGTCCAAATCCATCTGAATAAGCAGTGCCTTCCTTTTGCCACTTGTGCCACCCACCAGCAGTGGTCTGATGTGTTGCGGTGGGTGACTTCAGCACGTACACAGGTTTTTGTACAACACCTGCTGACTTTCTGCAGGTAAATATTTTTTTTTTTTTACAGCCAGCTCACAATGAAATTAGAAAATAACTTGATCGAACTCTGGTTTTGCTTCCATGGTTTAAATTCACATCTTGAGTTATTCCGACCCAGTGTTCATCTATAAACAAGCCCATGGGAGTTCTGCTCCGTTCCAGAAGGCTCCTTTAGTTCCTTGGCAGCTCCTGGGATACACCAGTGCATCCTAACCAAGGGAAGGGGGATAAAGACGGCTTGTAACAGTGGGAGAGTTGGAATTCCAGGGATGCCTCACGAGGAGCTATCAGGAAGAAGGATGTCAGACAGCTAGCTGCAGTCTGAATGCGTGGTGGCCATGGAGGAGGAATTGGAAGGTAAAACGCCTCCGTGCAGTAGCTGCGCTCAAGTGACTTTTAAGATGAGTCTTGTGGTTTTTATTTCCACTTTAAGTAGAAAGAAGTGCTTGACTTGCAGAGTGACTGGAGGGGCTTTTGGAAAGCCCAGCATGTCTGTTTTCAAGTTCCAGTCAAATTCTAAGCTTAATGTTAATTCTATTTTGTGAAGTTATTCATTTACTACCAGAAAGCTGGTTTAGATTGAAAGTGTTATGGTAGTGATATGAAATCACTAAGACTAAAGTCTCACTTTAGGGCAGAAGGAGAGAAGCATTTTTTATTTTAAGTCTGTTTTCTGTAGTGCTCTCATTGTTTCACAGCAATTTCTCCATATATTTACTGAACCTTATCGTGTACTTCTTATTTGTTGTTTTTCCTCCTATTAGTTGCTGCTACCATATACTAATATATGTGCACATTAGTCTTTCTGTGGGATTTTAGGAAAGTTCTTGGCAGGAGATCTTTTGCTAACCCACCCTAGGAAAGCATGAGGCAGTCAGGCTGAGCAGCACATTAGAAACAGAAACCAAAGTTGTTTCCCTTATGGAAGATATCGAGATGTTTGTTTGAGCCCTGACAGCTCCGAATAAATTCTAAAGATTGTTCCCAATGAGGTTTGTGTTTTCCAGATTTATACTGAATTTATCTTTTTATCTTATAATGGTCTTCAGAAGTTTATATAAGAACAAAAAGATCTTAAACAGCATTCAAATTAATACAATAGAAATTAATTTCTTGACTTAGTCTTCAAAGTTACATAACAAATTTATCAGCAAGTCCTTTCTTGCTAAAATAAGTCATAGTAAATACATAAATAAATACAGATAATAGAAAGTGAAGAATAGATCAAAAATGTTCTACCTGATGTTTATTTCTTTGAGTCAATTAAATAAGGAATCAAAGAAAATACCTGTTGCAAAGTCATTGGAAAATGAAAAAAACCCACATTAAATAGCGTGGAAGAAGCGCAGAAAGTGTGGCTGATACTATCAACATAAAAGCTTCAAACACGAGATAAAATCATTTTAATGTATGCTTGAAATTAGCCATCAAAGGACTTTTATGGGAGTCAGTCTGTGTTTTCTCTTCCAATAGAAAATTAGGTTGCTTAAAATAATTTCTGCTGGCAGTGTTGTTGAAAGATACCTGGAATGCAGGTGCTGAAGCTGCCATCACCAAAACTATAAAATTTCCTCTGGATTGACTAAGTTTCTGATAAAATATGTTTGAATTTATCTCTTTATTATATAAATGCTTAAATTAACATTGACCATAAGGCTGTGTAATAATAAACAGCATGAAGTTTATCCACTAGATAGCCAGAGAGGTCTTTAATGAAAAGTAGTTGATAATGATTGTTGTATAAAGAAATTTGTGAGGCACGTAGTCTTAAAAGGTATTCACAGCACTGGAAAAGAAAAAAAAAAAAAAAAAACAAAAAGAAATTAATACCCAAAATAACCA
>WAAG01082804.1:22846-56500 GCA_013390105.1 Tichodroma muraria
ATTGATACTATTTTGAGCAAATGCATTTATGTCCAAGGGTTGAATGCAACGTGTGTGGTGCAAAGCCCACCTGGATTAGGAAGGAAATGGAATAAAGTAACTTTCTTAAATGCAAAAAAGCATTTAAGTTGAGGTTGGCATAATTTAATAAGACTGAAGGCAAGACTATTAAAAGGACAGGAAGTAAAGCTTTTTTTTTAGCTCTATTTGTTTATAGGGTTCTTTTTTTTATTTTTTTTTAGGGTGCTCCAGCAGAACTGGAGATCTACTTTTGCCTTGCTTGAAAGTGTTTAGAATCTTGCCATTAGCAACTCAGCATTTTGCACATTAGGCACATAATTCGCAGTGCTCTGACTGAATCACAGAAGAACAGTGACCTTGCACATGTTCATGCTGCTCTGGCGTTGAATTTTATTTTCACATGAGCAGATTTTTCTTGTTGAAGTGTTAAAATACATTCCCAGGAAAGGAACTGTGTAAATGCTCCTAGGATGAGGATAATTTCAGTTCCAGATGTGCTCATGTCTTCTTCATAAGTGAGTAAATTTAATTGGAAGAAGGGACAAACCTAATAGTTTAACTAGAAGCACTCATAATATTATTACTTTTTAAAAGGCCCTGCTGTAATGAAGGGGCTTTAAATTACTGAGTGGATAGATTGGGAAGCCGGCTCATTTTAATGGCCAAAGAGCAATATGCTTAACTTCACCTGACAGCCAGGATGCACTGCAATATTTGGCTGAAACCCCTGAAGAAAATCCTTTTATGTTTCATGCGACAAAGTCTCATAAATAGCCAGATCATGCTCTCTGAAGTTTGTGTCCCAAACTTTTGAATACCAAAGATTTCTGAATTTAACCATTAACTGAAAAAAAGAAGACATGGAACCATCTGTTGTTTCTGTTTTTTTTTTTTTTTGTTTTTGTTTTGTTTTTTGCCTTTTCCTTTCTCCTATAATCTCTTTTCTGTAGGATTTCTTATAGAGGTTGGAAATCAGTTATATCATAAATCATTTTGTGAATCAGAGGATGAGTTTTTCTATCTGTATGATCAGTGCCTTTCTCACCTTCATTTACAGTCTCACTTATGTTTTTGAATGATAATCTGCACCACTGTTGGTTTACACTGGTCTCCAGTGAGTAAAAAAGAAAGACAAATATATCTTGTTACTGATGAATGCTCAACTCAACTGTTCTCCATTATTTACACAGGCTTCTGTTCTCCATTGTTTTTCAATGGTTATCACCACAAAGGAACCTACCTGATTTTTAAACTGCATGTCCAAACAGACCTTTTTCATGAGGTTCATTCTGCACACCTTTATTCCTTGGTGAATTTTTCCATTAGAAATTAAAGCCAGTGTAAGGTCTTTTGAGGAGGATTTTCTCACCAATGAGTAGCTTGATGATGGGATTGAGCCTTCACCAAAGGGGGGTTATCTAGATTGCAGTGCATCTGCTTCATTCCAGTGAGGAGTATGAACCAGGATCAGAGCGTGTCATCTAGAATCAGTTTCCTCAATGCTCCATTGTTTTGCTGGTCGCTGTTATGTGGCTCAAGTTGTGTCACCCATGTGAAGGCAGGCAGAGTGATGGCATTGATTCATGAGGTTTCAAGCATTTTTGGGTTTTAGGAAGAGGAAAAGATTGACAAAGACCCCTTGTCAGGCCAAAAAAGTAGCTTATTTGTTAAAAGAGGCTACAAGTTTGTGTGCAGTATATTTTTTTTGTCTGACTTTGCTGATTTATGCATCAAAAACTAAAACTGCCTGCATTGCACGTGAGTTTATCTATGGCTGGTGAAGCATTAGGCCAAAAGCATTTTGCATAGACAGCATTGGAGATGTCGCATTCTAATCCACACCCAAGGTGTTATTTGCCATCTTTCTGTATTGGTGCGATGGAATAAATGCTGGATATTCTGTTCTGTAGAGAAGTAGTGCTGAAGAACTGCTAAATTAAATGATATTGTTTATTATTTGGTAATTTGTATAAATGCGCTGCCGCCACAAACAGCATAAAATAAATCTTTAAAATATTTCCCCTGTTATAACACGACTTGTCGTGCAGCTGTGCACGTCTTTACCCTCTGAGGTCTTCACAGGTACAGGAAATATTCAGTATATCCATATATAAATGGTAGGGAGAGAAGAACATTGAACAGAACTTCAGAGGCAGGTCCCAGTGTTAATTCTCATGAAAACCTTTCTGGTCTGGATGTTTTTTCCCTTGAGCTGTCATCCCTGGAGAAACCAGACTAAAATTGAGTGCTGGAAGATGGAGCAACATCCATCCTGTCAAAGCTGGTTATTTAGTACAGGGCTTGCTGCTTTAACTACCACA
Source organism: Tichodroma muraria (assembly GCA_013390105.1). NCBI lineage: Eukaryota > Metazoa > Chordata > Aves > Passeriformes > Sittidae > Tichodroma > Tichodroma muraria. The sequence goes on from WAAG01082804.1 coordinate 25,189, forward strand.
TCACCAATTTTCTGGCAGAAAGCTATTGAAAGAAATGAGCATTTTCCTGAAGTGCAAGGTTAATACAAACTGACCCACCTGCAGGTTCTGCTGTGCTTGTTGTTAGAGATGTTTGTCAGAGGGCTGAGGTACTGCAGGTAAGACCACAAGTGGCCAGGGCTTGTTACCAACATACAGAACATTGCCAGCATTTAAAAAACCTCATTTGGCCAACAAAGAGCTGCCATATTCACATGTATTAAGAAATAAATTGCACTGCATGGTGTTGTCTGAATTTTGCTGCTCCCCCCTCTTTTTTATTTAATTTGTTTAGTAACAAGACGATGTAGTGACAGTGTGAGGGAAAATGCTTCTGACTGAAAAAGAGTGGCTTTAGATGAGATATTAGAAAAAAATCCTTCCCTGTGAGGGTGGGCAGGCCCTGGCACAGGTGCCCAGAGCAGCTGTGGCTGCCCCTGGATGCCTGGCAGTGCCCAAGGCCAGGCTGGACAGGCTTGGAGCCACCTGGGCTAGTGGAAGGTGTCCCTGCCCATGCCAGGGGTGGGATGGGCTTTAGGGTCCCTCTCAGCCCAAACCATTCCATGGTTCTGTGATTTCCACCCCTCTTTTGGCCTCAAATCTTGGATTTGGTGAAAGAAGACAAACCACAACACAGGTGGATGAACTGTGTGTCGGCTTTGGGCATCAGTTGAAAATTTCTGGACTCACTTTAGCGTATTTAATTTAGAAGCAAGGCAAAACTTCAACTTGCTTCAATTTTCCACTTGCTTCCCTACTGGAAACTTTTTGCATCTGGTGGGATGACTTTCATACCAATCAGATATCAGTTTCCTTTTACTCTTAGGAAAAGGAAATGTTTGAAAGTCATTGACTTGTGTGGGCAAAATTAAGTTGTTTCATTATTTTCCCAAAAGAATAATATGTTAAACTCACAGCAGCAGGGCTTGACTATAGCCTGTGGGTTCTGACCTACATTTTTTACTCTACAGAGCATGAAATATCTTGCTATGTATGATACAAAGCCACTGCATGACTAGAAATTATATTAAATTGTATGGCTCTGGTATTCTGGATTAAAAAGTGACTTAGAGTTGCATCCAGCTAATTATTATAGTAAGTGAAGATTTGATGTAAAATGAACTCAGTGTTTCCTTTTTTTTCCTTTCTATCTCATTGTTTTTCTTTTTTCTTTTTGAGTTTTTTTTTTAATTAACCAGCTTGAGATCTCAGTATTGAAGTTATTTTAATAAATAAAATATGGAAAATTCTAATTCTCTGCACTTTCTGTGATCCAGTGATGATAATGATTGTATCAAGCCCAGCTTGGACAAAAATAAATGACGTCCTGAGCTTTGGTGACTTGGAAAGGCAAAAACCCTTGTGCCTGTTTTATCCACCACTGCAAATAATTAGTTCTATTTCCATAAGTCAGTTGAATAAAAGCAGTTTGGGCTGTATGGTAAGTGAAGATTTAGGTGTTTGTTTTTTTTTTAATGTTTGGTTTGCTTTTTCTTTTCCCCTGTAGCTGTGTTCAGTCTCTTACAAGTGAGATCATGTCCTCTGGGTCAGGGTAATGTGGTCTGGTCATGAAGTCTGAAACTGTAAACCCAGTGATATTTCCTTGAGCTGCACTTCAGGCTCTTGAACTCTGCCATAACCCTTGAAGCAGTTTGTGTTCTGTGGAAAGTTTTCCACAGGAGTAGAGGTTGCTTTTTCTCACCCTTCTCTGCATACCTGAATTGAGAGAAAAATAAACTTCAAGCCATAAATTCAAGAAACATGAGGAAACCTTGATGTGTGTGTTTTGTGGTTCCTTCACTGAAGTGCTTGCCTTTTTTGATCCCTTATCTTTAAATGGAGCCATCTGAAGGTGTGAGTGTAAATCCTCACGAGTGCAGTCCTTGGTCTGTGACGGAAGTGTCACAGTTATAAATGTGGCTGTTGTGCAAGGAGTGACTTAGAGCACAGCCCTGGCACTAAATTTACTGAATACCGCAAACTGGGTAATGTCTGATGATACATTATTAATGGAGTTGATAATGATAGTTCAAATACAGGGGAGAAAAAAAGACAAGGCAAAAAAATCAAAGCCTGATTAAAATAAAAAATATTTTTAATATGATCTCGGAGAATGTTTTTACAAATGCACCGAAGAGACAAGAATTGCATCAATTACTGTGGACCAGCTAATTCTAGATTTGTTCAATGATAAAGCAGGGACAAAATTCCCTAGGGAATGGTGAAATAAAACGGGTGAGGTGGAGGAAATATCACAAAATTTGGTGTTGTTACCTTTCACCTCCAATGTCACGGCCAATGTCACAGCAGTCATTGAGCTGCTCAGAAGGAGACCAGAAGCAGAGGTTGGTTTGAGTTGTGTAAGAATTTATCTTGGGCCCAATCCCACCTGAGAGGGTTCCTGACACATTTCCCATGTATTATTGTGTATTATTGTCTTGCCTTGATGAGAATGAAGAAGAGAGCACAGCTGTCTCTCACAGAACATTTATTTTCCACTATTTCTCCTGGCAGGCAGAAGATAGAAACAAATGTTTTCTTTGTGAAGGGGTGTCTGAGATCCTCTTCTCAGTCTTAACATCTTCTGTAAAGTCATGTGGGGGGTCTGGGTATTTGATAAAGCCTTGAAGGAAACTCCTGAACTGAATGGCATGTCTTTATATCACATTGTGGAACTGAGAGAATATAGACTGTCCTTCAGGATTCTGCCTGAAGTGACAAACTGGAGTTATCTCAGCATCTCTTGATCAATAGCTTGTCCCCCTCTCCCCAGTGTAAACATGTTTTGTGCATTAATTAAGTGCATAAGGTCAGCTGATCTTAAAATCATATTATTATGATGTGTGAAGAAACAACAGCACTCAATTTTGATTGATTTCCTCAACATATTTGGACAGATCTTTGTCTTCTCTGGGTTGGCTGTCCTCCACTGAATTCATCACAACTGCTTTGATTTACATTATGCTGTTATCTCAGCAGTTTTATCTTTTTTCTCTTGACTCATTTGCAATTTTGTTTGTTTTTAATTGAAGGGTTCATTGTGCTGGCAGTAGTAGCTTACAAGAGATTGAAATTTATAGTAAATGTGGTTTGTACAGGCAGTTGCACTCCCTGAGTCCACAGATTCATCAGTGGAAGCCTGATTGAAGTCCATGGCATTAATCTTTCTAATAATTTGTGACCTGTAAAAACATTATATAAGAACAAAAACTACATTAATTTAAAAGAAAAAAAACCTGGTTTTTGGTCACTAATAGGAAGAGTGGACTCGTATGATAGGCAGGTTTGAAGAGTGTGGTGGCCTTATTGACAGAATTAAATTTCAGAGTTAAATTTCTGTGAATGATGTTTCTTCACAATGCCAGAATTAAGTTTCATCTGCCATACTTTGAGCTAAAGAAAGAACAGTAAAATAATATGATGGCCTTCACCTATAACTCTAAAAAATTGAACAATAATTTAGAAGTTGTGTAAGGTGTTTATAGGTACCTTATAAGTTTGTGCCAGAGAAATGTTATAGACAGAAATAAAGTCAAAGAACCTTGGAGCTCCTACAGATGCTGCTTGCAGAGATTTCCAATGCACTGTGCAGTCAATATTCAGTATTATTGACTGCACAGTGCATTGTATAATAATCAATAGTCAGTATTTAGGGTTCCTTCAAGCTTACCACTTTGAGCATTCAAAATAAGAAAAACCAAGAAATCAAAAATACGCCTGAATGAGAGTTTTGAGCAGCCACTGTAGCTCTGTGTAAGCGGATGTGAGTTTGCTTCATTTTTCAGTCTCTTCCTCTGAAAATTACTACTTCCAATAATACAATCAGGCTTTGTGAAATGACCATAACGTTGATCTCTGCTAGCATTTCCTCCCTCAGCTACGAATTTCTGACACGGAAATAGAAGCGAAGTGAAAAATAAATAAATAATGCTTCCCCCAAATACATTGCAAGCACAATTATGTGAAATTATTTCACCATATTGAAATACCAGAGTTTCTGCTTTGCCCAGAGTTAATTCTGCTGAACAGCAATTTGCTAGAGAAGTTAAAGGGCATCATGAAATTTTACAAGAATGATGAGTTCTTACAAAAATCAGGAAGATAGATAACATTATCTCATTTGTAAATGTGCCTTTATTTTAAAGCCACCAACAGATAACCAGAGTCTATTTTGTCTGATAAACCTTTCCCTAGGATATAGAGTAATAAAAGCTAGAAATGCCAGAGACAGACTGAGACAAGGTGTGACAGAGCGCGTTGTAATTCATGTGATGGCTGAGGATATAAATCTGCAGAATGCACAACTTTGGGCCTTCAGAGGGAGTTGAAGGTGCTCACAAAGGCATTCAGCACTTCAGCAGAGAAGGCTTCTACACCTCTTTTAAAATTATGAATTATTTTTCCAGCCAAGATGTTCTTTTGCAAATTACATCTGCAGAGCAGATCTGAAAGTAGCCAGGGATGTTTTGTTGACAGAATGGTTTTGAGTCATTTGAAAGAATATTTTTCTTTTATCAACAGAATCAAATTAGGGTTTCAACCAAATTAATTTTGTTTTGTATGTAAGTTGTGCCTGACAGGGTATATTCAAAGAAAAAGAAAAACACTCTGGATATAAAAATGTGTCAATTAGAAGACAGGAGCATGAAGTCTCCATAACAAATTGTTCACTAAAGGGTAAGAAGTGAGTTCCCAAGTAGAAAGCTTTGTTAAAGATATGCTTTGTTTTGATTTTTTTTTTTTTTTTTTTTATAATTAAGAGATCTTGACAGCTTTGTCAACAACACAAAGTCTTTGTTGTTACTTGTTTCAAGTGCTTTTTCTCAATACTTACTACAGACAGGGCAAAATTCTAGGGATATGAAGGAAAGGTTTTGATCACTGCTTCTCAATTGTAAGCAAGCCCATTTCTCTGGACTTTTTTTCACATTGAGATAAAACACTCAGGAAAAAATGCAACAACCCTGTAGGCAGTAGATATTTTGTAGGCAAAAAAACCAACAGTGTATTAAAATCTATTTTAACTAAAGGGTTAAAATATCTCAGAAAGAATCTGGAATCGCCAGTCAGGTCATACCAGGAGGGATCATGAAAGCAGTTGTTGGCCTTTCAGATTTGAGCATTCCTGTATCAGTGAGCAGTGGAGACATTGAACAACCTTTGTAAATAGATGGAATCTGCTGCTGGGATGAGCTACATTTGTGCTGGGCCACATAAAAAGGTTGGAGTTACAGTAGTATGTCCAGAATTGGTACTGGATCCTCAGCATTCTATTGACACTAATTTCTGAGGAAGCTTAGAGAAGTGCTACTACTATTTTGTTGTATATTTCTAATATATTTTGTTGTATTTTTGTATATTTTATTGTTGTAATTACTGCTTCATTATGTGATAGCCTCACTATCCTCCAGATACTCCCTGGCCCTTCCTCTTTTCTGGATAATGTCTGTTGCTTATCCATACAGAATCTTTGGGATGTAAAGAGCACCTCTGCCGATATTGCTTGGAGTTTGGAGCAGGGATTGAGGTAGAACCAGTATTTCTGAAACATTCCGGTTAAGGTACACTACTGGTTCCATTATTTTGGCTGTATCTTGTGTGTTGTGGAAAACTAACATTCCTTTTCTTAATGAATTATATTCCATATTGAATTTGCCCTCTGGAAATAAATCAGCATTTGCAGAATTCTAGCATTTAAAAATTATCAGGGTTTTTTTTGTTTGTTTGTTTGTTTTTTGTTTTGTTTTGTTTTCCTAGTATTTTGCAGGCTCTGCTGTTTGTTTCTGAGGTTTTAAATACCTAATGCTATGATGGATGGGTGCTGTCCATCACAGGCTCACACAAGTGAATTTTAGGGAGCAAATCTTTTCGTTCTACCACTCCTGGAAACAAGAATGTAGATCCTATCAGTGAAATTAATTGGAGTGTTGATCATCCATGATATCCAGATTAGTTTGTATTTTCTTAACAAGTTGTTCTCATGCATGCACTGAGGAGAACATTCACTCTGGTACCGGATTAACAACAACAAAGAGCAAACTATTCACCTTATATCTTCAGATATGTAATGCCAATTTCTGAAGTAAATTCAGATTTTGCATCCACTCATCTGTTGAGGCAAAAAAAAGCAGAAACAAATGAGCAGGACCTCAAGTGACCCCAGCATCAGTAATACATGACAGCAGCAACAGGGGAGAATTTGGAAATATTGCCTTGAAGTTGTGAGGCAAATGTTAGAATTGCAGATCCATGCAGTCAACCCAGACATAATATAAGCTGCTTTCAGTTCATTACACTTCTAATTTCAAACTTAATATCACTGATGTTAGTTATTCTTTATTTGAAATTCAGTATTTAGACTCTGGTTTATGATACCTACACAGGTGTCTGAGTGGAACAAGGGATTTTTTCACTGGTGTTTCATCTTTGTGCCACTAATTGCCGGCATTTATTTGGTGTTACAACTGTTTCTGTTTTTTTCCTTTCCTATTGCATGAGGGTGATGAATATTTTGACCCCTGATGGTGCTAATGAACTATTAGATAAATACATCAACAAGCAAATTTCCCCCATTACTTTCTCGTACATTGATGCATGAGAAGCAATGCAGGTAGATGCTGGAAGAGTCATTGAGTTAATTAATAGCCAAACCAGATTCAGAGTTTTGGAAGCCAAATCATTTGTTTCCTAGGTTCTGGTATTTTCTTGCTGCTTTGGAGTCTTTGCTTAAAGAAGAGTATGAGAAGTTTGTGTAATCAGGTAACCACTATTATATTGTAATTGTCCTGAGCTAGGCGACTGCAGGGAAAAGACACCTGGAATAACTTGCACTGGGGAAAAATAATGTTTCCCACAGCTGCAAAAAGAAATCAGTCGTAAGTACAGTATGGAATCTTATTTTTATGTGCGAACAATCTGTGGTTAATTGTGAAGTGAGGCTGATGGAGCAGTGCTCACTTTCAGAGGTGAGTACTGGAACTTCTCTGTGCCAGGCAAACTCTGTGGTGCCATTTTCACCAACTCTGGTCTTAGCCCCTTTCTGCCTTCAAACAAGCAAAGTAATTCCTGTTTTGAGCAACATTTCTATTTAGGTTTAAAATTAAGAGTTAATTTTGCAGCAGAAGGTGTTAAGACTTTGAGCTGGAACAACTTTGCATTGTTGACTTCTTACATTTTTATTTAGAATTGGACTCTGACACCAAGTAGTAACTGTACTCTATGAGCCACAATAAATGAACCAGATTATAAAATAGTGTGCTTAGCTCATGAACAGATTTGTGAGATTTGTTTCAAGTTTTCTTCTTTGTCATTGTCAGCCTTTTCCCCACCTGTCTGCCACATCAGTGGAAGTGCAGGTGAGATTGCCTAAAATTTTAATTGTTGATACTCATCTTCCAACTCAAATACTATTTTCTTCAGAATTAATGGTTGTATGTACTTCCTGGCATATTCCACTTATTGTAATTGCTTATGTAGTATCTAACTTTACTTGTAGTAAAGTATAAAACTTAATCCCTTGACATTGAATTAAATCCCTTTATTCTCCTGCCATTAGGCCATAGTTGTGATTGGTGAAGCATCGAGATAATCTTTGCGGCATTTCTGGCCTCTGATTTGTATGGTCTGCTGAACTATTGACCATATTCATTTTAACATGTCATATGCATTAGAAAATCAATGTGGCAGAGCGGATGGGAGCTTTTAAACCGATATGACCTCTGTGACCAAAACCTTTTTTTTTGAGCTCTTCTGCACTGAACTAAAAATGTGTGAATAGTGGACAACCTCAGCCTATGCAAATACTAAGTTTTGCATCTTTCTTTTAGTATTTTTGATATTTATTTTATTTTTTCTTAACAAGAAGTTATGTTTATATTATCTATTAGAAAATCTTCATTTGGTTTGTTTGATTAAAGTCTAGAGAGGAGAATGGTTTGTGCGTTACTCACAGAAATAACCCGGTTTTCCACTAGGTTACATCCTAGCTTGGCACTGAATAAACCTTGCTAACACTCTGGGGTTTGAACCACATCTATAGGTTGGAGTGGAGAATTTGTCAGCATTGATTATTCTGATGCACCCCCTGTGTGAAACAGATCTGAGCTGGGCCGCTCAGGTGAGACCCAGTGCAGAGAGCGCGGAGCCGCCCCGCGCCAACGGCTGAGACCAGGGGTGCAGAGGGAAAGGGGCAGGTGAAGGGATGGGAGGAGATGCCAGCACCAACAGGGGGAGAAAGGAGGGCTCAGAGGTGCTAATGAACACTGCCAAGGAGCAGAGCCGTGTTCGGGAGTTATTTTGCCCAGTTTGCAGGGATTGTAACCATTCACAAGTTCTTTCTCGGGCTCTGGGTGTTGAGCTCCTGCCCCAGCGTGTTCAGCCAAGGTTACAAACCCAGATAATGCAGTGGCTGTGGAGGTGTCTTGCTCCTTCCCATACTGACATACTTGGGGTGCTGTTGGGAGTGCTGTGTCCTGCTCTGCTGGTGCCCCCCATGGAATGTCTGGGGACTGCTGGGGCTCAGTGCAGCCCAGAATTAGCAAACTGTGCATGATTTCCACAAGTGGCTCATGCTAGCCAGATATGTCCATGTTAGACAAGGATGCTGTGAATTTGTCAATGGGACCATAGGTATTTTATTTTCTATGGCCTGAGTACAACATCACAGCAGAAAGTCAGAAATTTGATTTATTGTGGAAGTTCTTCTCATTCCGTTTTGGTAGGCTGTTAAACATAGCTTTGAAGCTTTTCATCCATAATTATTTTAAATCCTAATGAGAACGTCTGCATTGTCTGTTTGTAAAACGTGAAAGAAAACAATAATCAAAAATACCCAGCTGAGCAGGAGCCCAACCGAAATAGAGACCTGTTCCCTATTCAAAAGGCACTTTAGATATTAACCTCACAAATTGTATAACTGCAGATGAAATTACTGATTTGGGTAATAAATTATACATAGTTTTGAATGCTGGTATGTGAAAGTGGTGCAAATTTGAAGTCTCCTGTAATTTTTGAAATGGCTGCACACTCAGGGCCTGTGGACAGTAGTAGGCCACTGTCCTGTTTTTAAACAGATTGAGAAATGTTATTTAATAAAATAAATTAGGTCAATTGCTACTCTGCTTAGTAACATAATAAAAATAAACACAACAAGACATTTTGAAATTGAGCTAGTTAATATCATCCTATTAGAATTTGTGTTATAACCAAATTAAATTAGTTTAATGGGGAAATGTAATAATATTTTGTAGATTTTTTCCTGTTAAGTTAACTTTGTATATTTTAATGAATACCTTAATGAGGTACCTTTATTGATACAGACATTTCAGAAATAAAATTTGCTTCTATGTTCTCCCTCACACACCAACATCTATTAAAATAAAAGTAGTCCTGTAATGACTAAAGGACAATTATTTTGAGAGCTTCCTGTGCCTGCTGAAGGAATTTGGATGTGATGGTTCATCTGTCTGTAGGCTTTTGTGGGCATAGAGCTGTACTTCTTATTTGGTGTTAATTAATGTGATTGAAAGTTCGTCAAGCATATTGCCAGTGGTCTGCTCCACTGTGTATGTGTGTGAGAATACTCTTAAAATAAGATTTGAAACCTTTTGTAGCTGGCTGTTTAATCAGTGGCGATGGTATATTGGATGTGGAATATGAGAGTATGAAATGATTGCAATCTGTGAAGGGAGGATCGATTGACTGAAAAATCCCAACACATTTTGTCAAAAAAAAAAGCAACCATATGCCACAAATGTAGAGATTTATGTCGTGGGGCTCATGGACTTGCAGGCTTCTGCCTTGGCAGTGGTAAGTGTGAGTTGGTTTCTTTAAATATCCCTGAGAGCTCTCCAGTCAGGCACCCAAAGCAGATCAGAGGCAGCAGAGAGGGCTGTGTGGGTAATGAATGTCTTCAATGTTGGGGCTCTGGGGGAACACTGAGGTGCAGTGGAATGTTCCAGGAGGGAGCAAACGGGCTGGAGCAGTTCATCCGTCTTACTGAGACAGGGGGTTATGGCTGGAAATGAGCCTCAGTCCAACAGGGACGCTCTCACAGAATTAGGCCAGTGAAATGAGTTTTTCTCTCCCATTAAGAGAGTTCCTGACAGTGAGTTGAAGGGAAGAATAGAGCACTTTTTGGAGGGATGGGGATGTTGAGGGGGTTTGGACTTCAAAAAGAAGACCAGCTATAAAAAGTAATATTTTCCAAGCTGATAAGGGAAAAAAAGAAATGGTAAGTGCACATCTCAATACACAAAAGAACGCAGATTGTGGAGTAATTCTGATTGAGTTCTCTGATGGGAACTTTCTGAGAAGAACTCTTCCCTGAGGGTGACTTTCTTGACTGACATTTTTAAGCATAACCTGAGGCATAAGGAACACACAAACATGGAAAAACTGTCTTCTAAATTCCTTCCAAAATCTCCATAAATCTCCATCTCTCAAATTTTGTAATATATTAGTGTCTTCCAGCCTGCTGTGAGGATGATTTTTCTTTGGAGCATAGATACCTTCAGAACAAGATAATGCTCATTTCCAGGTGTTTGGTTCACTTTGAAAAGTTTTTATGTTTGCAGAAAGCCAACACTGAAATTATTTCACATGTCTTACGAAGTGTTTTTGTTCTTCAAATCTGAAATAGCTGCAAGGAATTGTGTGCTGCCCACATGTGGTTTCTATTTCTGAAAGAGTCACTTAAAAGAGGCCTCAAAAGTAGCACCTTTGCATACCTGCGGTGTTTGAGGCTCCCTTTCTGTGCCGTACCTGTGATTTCCCAATTCCAGCTGGGGTTTAGATAAGGTGGGAGAAGTGAGCTGTCTTGTAGTGATGATAAAAGGAAGCAAGAAATAGAAGTACCTCCTACAACCCTTGAAAAATGCAGCAGTGTGTTGCAGCAAGCCTCAGATGCCACAGTGATGTTGTCTATAAAGCGTTATTACAGAATATTGCGCTATTGCTATAAAAATACTTCCTTTATAATTGCAGATTTCAGGACAATGCTGCAAAAATGTTTCACTCGCCTTAATTATCTGTAGTCATGTGAAATTTCTAAATATGAGATACCGTAATCCTTTTGCTCAGTTTTTAATTTACAGTATTGCTTCTTGACATTAAGCTGTTAAACCCATGTATTATAAGTTCAGAATAACTTCTTTTATGTTCTGGCTCTAAGCTAGGGTTCTTGCCTTGTCTACTAATGTTGAATAATGGAAAATAATTAACTTTAAATTAAAAGTGTTGCTTTTTATTATATGACAGTATTAGTTATAATATGGATTTCGAAAGACATTTTTAAGTGCAGGCACAAATCAATTATACATAAAGAATAAATTATCTCTATGGCAGGAAGTAATACTTGTTTGAAAGGCTTGTTCATGAAATGAAGTGCCATTACTGTCAGATTGTATGTGGCCTGGGTGTCCTGGGAGGGAAGGTGCAGCAGTTCCACAGGCTAAACCCTGCAAAGATACGAGCAACTCCACAAAAATATTAAGAAAAGACTGGATGTAGAAATTTGTGCTAAGACTTCCCTTTTGCGCTTTTTTTTTGAGGCTCAAAGAACTCATAGTTGTCAGCTATGAATTCTAATGATTTTGCAAGAACTGTATTAATTTACAAAATATTGTTTAGATGTAATGCTTTTGATACCTTTTGTTTCATCTAACACTTCTTCACTGTAATTATGTTAATATTTTTTAATGCACAAGCTTCTGATTTTTAGGAAACGCTTTTGTTAGAAATGGAAATCCCTCGTGGTTGTCACTATAAATTTGATGGTTTTACCCATGACACCCATAAATGGCAGTTAAACGGTAACTCTGAATGTAAATCACAATTATTGAGGTTGAAGATGATTTATGAACAATGAAAGGGTCATAAATTTTTTCATCACCTTTATTTTCCAAGAGAGAAAACAAAAAGATCAAGTTACTTGATTTGCCTTTGGTTTTGTTTCTCTTTTTCTCCACTCTTTTTTGTTCTATTTGCGAGTTTGCATGATGGAAGTAGAATTTTCTGCAGAATTTGCATGTGCTTGCAAAAAAAAGAGGATCCTCTGTAAAGATCAATACCCTCTGTATAACAGTTATTATAGTGAACATGTTATATGGATTCAAATTGTTGTAGATCAGTACAGAAAATTAATAACACATACATTTAGAGAGAGTTTTCTCATGAGAATGCAGGTCCATGAAATAAAAAAATATAACATTATTCCGCATTACATAAGAGGGTGTAAGTGTAATGCAGAGTACATCTGATGCGTGTATATATATTTTTTTTTTTGCCTGCTCCCATCAATATTGCTTCCACAGCACTGCTTCTCTGTGCAGATCTGTTGACTATAAAATCTTTTGTGCTGTTTGCCATTGCTGTTACCGCTGAAACAGCTCACCTGGTGGCTTTTTAGAATAGGGCAGGGCAGTGATTTAACAGCAGCATTTTGACTCCCCGTGAAGATCGTTAGATGAACCAATGATTAGACTGTCAGGAGTCGTGTCCCACTGTCATACCTACACAGTGGAACTCAGGATATTATTTTAAGGAGAAAAAAGACTGATATAGCTCTAGCCAAAGGTAATTTAATCTTTGAATTATGTAATAACTCAGGCAAACAGTATTTTTTTTTTTTTCACTGCAGGACCTTTCTTCTGTTCAGCAACAAAAGTTAATATTCATTCTTGCTTAGCATTAAAATAAAGCAGTACTCTGTGTGTCTAATGTTTCTCAGAGTTTGTGGGGTGTTTATAGGAAACTGAGAAGTGAAAAAAAATCCCCAAATATGTGAATAGGGTCACATATATCAGGGAGTTTAATTGTCTAAATGAAATACTTGCATATTTGGAGCTTCAGGTAGAAAGGATTATATCTGTTCAATCCATACATGAAATACAGCAAGCTGGAGTCTGTGATAGTTCTTCTGTCATTCTCCTTTCTAGGGAATGGGGTTTGTTAATGAGGATGGGAATGCTGGACATGAATCCACTGGAAAAACCGAGGAGCCTCCCAAAGCTGTGCCAGCCCCTGGGGCTGCCAGGGAGGGCTGATGCCCAAGGTCCTGACTCCGAGGATAATATTCCTTTCCCAGCAAACACTCAAAGCAGTTCTCAGCGCTCTTGCCTGTGCTCTCAGGGATACTCCCATGGGGAAGCAGCAAGGTTGTTTCAGCCGTGGTGACAGCCCTCTGTCAACTGCAGGAAGCAGAAAAAGTTGTGGCTCTTCACGAGCTCATGCAAAAAGTCTTCACACTGTGGCTCAAAAGTAATTTCTTCTGTGAAACAAGGGATTCCCCCTTCTCCCAAAATAATAAAATTCAAATAAGGGAAAGAATCCCTGGCCCCTGATTTTCTGCTGCAGCGTTCTCTGAAATCATTTAAACTTACACACTCCAAGGTCAAACTTGTTATTAAACGCTGTCAGAGCAAAAGCATTTGTTTGGATGGAGAAACCTTAAAAATAGAAATCCAAGCAATGAAAAATTGGGCCCTGCAGTATTCCCTGGTAGAAGAAAGTGTTTTGTTCTGTTGTAATGTGAAATAACACATTGGACTTTTTCAGCAGAGACACATTGCATTTTGAACAAAATTGAAAATAAACCCAGCAACTGCTGCCCAGGCCTGGGATGGAGTTGAGGTGCTTAAAAGGGATGAGGGGCACAGAATCTCTCCTTACTTCAGGCACCAGGAAGATGGGAGTCTTTCTCTGGTTATGCTTATTCCTTTTTACTGAGGCTTGTAGTTCTCTACCAGAATCTTTCCCAAATGGATAGCGGGGGTTGGTGTGAATGTGGGATGAAGAGTTGTTTATTTCTTTTTGTTCTCACGTGTTAGGTAAATTACAACTCCTAACTTCTGAGGGGAGAAAAGGCTTGAAAGTCACCCAAAACGTTTCCCAAGAGTATCTGTGAGTCATCCTTGAGAGTCAGTGGAATTGGCTAAAATAATGGGTCAAAGCTGTGAAATGCAGCTTCACTCTCTGCATAACACAGGCAGCAGTTGAGGTTTGAACAGCTTGTGCTGAATTGGTAACAACTCCTGAAGAGTCAAGTATGGAGTCTCCATCATCTGTAAATTGCCATAAAATACACTGAATGTCATGGGCTGGAGTGTCAAATAGCCTTCAGCTGCAGGGGGTGAGAAGAGCTGGGATCTCTTCACTAAGTTTAACCTTAAAAAATCCTCTTAAGAACTATACAAATACAAGTGTTAATTAAAAAAAAAAAAAAACAAAAAACAACCAACACTTTTTCTTCTCTATCAGCAGATCAATATTTACAGCATGTACAACTTAAGTAATATATGCAAATTATTCCCTTTTAGCTTTCTTTTCAGAATGTGTGAAACATCTTGAGGCATCATGTAAGACTAAGAAATTATAGTGGAGCTCAGTAAAATGAATACCTGTTAAAGCAATACATCCTGTATGGGATACGATTGCTTGTGGAAGATGTCAAAAACTTGAATGTGAGATCAGATGAGTAGATCTGTAAGGAAGCATTAATCTCATTATAGCAGTAAGATATTTTTACCACACAGAAATAGGAAATACCAAGTCTGTTTCAGAGAAGATTCCTTCATCCTTGGATGGCGAAGCATCACCCAAGCTTCAAAATATTTCCATCTTTATTTTAGAAGCTGCTACCTGAAATATGTTTCATAGAATCACAGAATGGTTTGGGTTAGAATGGACATTAAAATCCATCTTTTTCCAACTCCCCTGCCCTGGACAGGGACACCTTCCACCACACCAGGTTGCTCCAAGCCCTGGGTAGCTGGGCTATTAGCAAAAAACATTCATCAGCTTGTGAAGTTCTATCGTCTCAATGTGTTAGTCAACAAATCATCATTTATAAATCATGATATAGAATATCTTTTTTTGATGGATGTGTGATATAATCAGCTAATGTGTTTTTAATTATGGTTATCCTTGCCCAAGAATGGAAATTGTTCTGCTTTGCTATCTAAAACACATAAATTAAAACACTTGCTGACAAAATGTAATCAACAAAGAGCAAGCAAGTTTCCTTGAGTCTGAGAAAAAATACACTGGAAAGAAAATTATGTAGTAGTAGCTACTTTCAGAAGAATGCTCTGCAGTCAGTGTGAAGCTGCTTTCGTTTTCCAGTAAGATGGAATTGGGGGTACAATGGTCAGGGCTGAATCTCCTGAGGAAGTTCTGCTGTCACCTCTATTCCTATATCCTGGTGGTTTCATATGGGTGTTAAACTCTGTTCCTGACCCTTTCTGGAAGAGAGGTCAGATTTTAATCAGATTCAAAGATTCAGATTGCAATGTTCTTAAATTACTTACCCAATACTCACCACATGCTGTTTGTTGGTTAGAAAGTTTTCTAATGGTAAATGATTCTGATGTGCCCATCTGAAACTGCCATATCACAGTGAATTTCAGGAGGTTACCTCAAAAGTTCTTGTTTTCTCAAAGGAAAATGTATCACCCTTGTGAATTGCTTTGTTATAGAAGTTATTTTAATTTAAAATGAAGAGTTTTTAGTTTAGAGTAGCAAGCAAGTTCCCAACGTTGAGTATTCAGGTTCTGGTTCTTCTGTGTATGTTCCTCTCCCCAGCTCACAGTCTTACTGTGTGGATATTGATAAAGATATTGATAAGGAAGTAGAAATAACACATCAGCACCAATTTGCTTTGTAGTTCTGGCTTCTCTATACCAAGATAAGTTATCCACTGTTATAATTTAAATCTTTTGTTATAGGATGTTTTATCAAAATTATCATTTTCTGTTAATTTTTAATCCATCTTCAAAGCTCAGCTTTCCTTCCAAGAGCACTTCAAAATGTGTTTCCCTTTAAATGTGGATCTCACCCAGTGGCGAGCCTATACTTTTATTTTTGTTGGCTGGGAGTCCTTGTGCCAGCAGAGGTAATGTTTAAAGTTGTGAATACCTGCCTGTTAGGAAATTAACTGAGACCATCAACCCATTTCACCAAGGCCAGCAAAGGGCTGTCAGATGGCAGTGATATAAACTTTACAACAGCAATCAAAATTCTTGTGAAACTGCCCAGAAATGGTTCTGAAGGAGACGGGAGAAAAAAAAAAAAAAGCAAGCAGGTCATATTAGCAGTAGAGTTGGACAATAAGCAGCTTTGTCAGCAAAAAGCACAGAGCATGGGGTATGAACAGTTTGAACAGTAAAATGCAGAGAGAATGTGCTTTTTGATAATGTTTAAATGAACCTTTTCTCGCACCTCCAATGAAGACAGTATCTCCTGTCTTGTTTATGAGAATTCAGTGTTAAAACAGTGAAAAGTCTTAATATTATGCCATATCAGATCTGTGCTGCTATAACCATGTTTGCTTGCAATCCTCCTTTTGCTTTATAGAGAATTTTCTCTCTATCTGTGAACAAGTAAAAGCCTTCAAAGGAACAATACAGGAGAAAATGGAATAATAATAATAATAGCAGATAGACACTGTCTCTATTATGAGTATATAGTTCTTGACAGCAAATTAATTCATGACAAGTTATTAAGCCAAAAAGCATTTCTGGTATTTGAAAAGTGCCTGTACTCTGTGTGGGTATACTTTGTTCTCTTTCACAAGTCTACATCAGACATTGTTCTGCTGCCATCAGGGAAAGCCTTTTGCTATTGTATTTTCCTGACAGTTGTAAATGTGATATTATGGAGTTAAAGTTATGGAGGAGGGATGCAGTGGGAGAAGGTGATCGGTTCTGACTGTACCGAGGGTGCCCTCTGCAGAATGTTACACTGTTAGCTTGCAACTTCCTTATTTTGCTTTTTCTTTAAGGTAGAAATGTTATAAAGTTACATATTCTTATGTTGTTTAAATGCCAATAAATGTTTGTACATGTAGGAAGGAAAGGAAGAGGGGAAATTATGAACCTAATATTTGATAAAACATTAGCCTTGCACTAAACAGAACCCAATCTGATTGCAGTTCAATACCTTATGATGACTGTGATAGGTAGCTCTGGTCATGGACAGAATTTCTTGTCTTTCCTCACCCCTTGTCCACCAGGCACATTCAAATTGATGCAACGTGGGTTTCGGTATACGAAGGGTTTTTTCAGTAAAATCAGTACTAATAGAAGGTTTTGCACCCAGGTCACTTCCCTTTCCTCTTGTCAAGAAGTGGGGGAGGATAATTTGCTTCAAAAAAAAAATAAAATTAAATTTGTCGGCACAAACATTAGTGCAAGAGATCAGGTCAGATGCTTGAGCATGCAGCTTCTTAACCAGGTGAGGTGGAGACACAGGTTTGTGAAGAAGGAAGGTGAAAAAATCCTTAAGAATAGGGGAACATATGGTTTGTGCTTTTAAACTCATCCAAAGTACTTTTCGTCTCCTCTCATAACAATGTGAAGACTTAGCTGGTGCTCAATTAGTAACATGCTGGTATATGCTGGCTGTGTGGCAGGACAGACAGGATATGTTAATGTAGATAAATTATCTTTTTTCCCTTTGACCCAGTGGGTTTTCAAAACCGTTCTCTTTACTTTCATCTGTGAGATAGCAGGACATGGGGAGAATTTTGATTTGAGTTTCTTTACACCTGGAAGGGGAGACACTGCAAATCCACATGCAGATGTTCAGGCATCAGATGAATGTATTGCCACTAGTGACCAGCAAATAATGAATTTCTTAACAGGAAATTTATTTTCTGTCATTTATAATGAATTATGACAACTTTTCAGGTTTCAGGTAATGAAGTTTGAGATCAATTTTGCTTTCCTCATATTTTTGACAGAACCCAAGGCTCTGACTATTAAGAACATTCTTTATATGCCCAGTGGTTTCTAAAATTTTAAGTGAATGCATGATAAGTTGCAAAGGAGTATTAGAACAGTTTAAAACAATTTTAGTGAAAACAGAGCAAAATTACATGACCATAGAACGTAGGAAAGATTTTATGGATTTGGATGGGTTTTACTTTGTTTTAATTGTGCATCATCCCAATGCTGTGGCCTAGTCTAGAAATTGTCCCTGTATGGTATCTCAGGGCTTGAGCTCCCTGTAGTTAGAGTACAATTGCAGATTTTATGCGCTATAAATGAAGTAACAAAAATCCTAATCAAGTTAGGAGTAGTTTATATAAAAAAAATTGAAATAAACCTGAAAACATAGGAATGTGACCATAGGTCATCTAGTTCAGTATCCTGTCACTGAAGAGACCTAGAAAAATTCTAGGGAAAAAGGGAGACAGGGCAAGCACATGGTAGATCCACTGAGAGCAACCATCTTACAGCTGATTCCACCTCACTAACCTTGGACTTGAGTTAATTTCTGTATTTAATTACTTTATGTAAAGCAGTTTGGTTTTTGAGCATGTGTGGAACTGCATCATCCTTCAGCACAGAAGTACCTGAGGTCTTGTGTGAACAAGCTCCCCTTCTTTACACTCCCTCCCCCCCTTTATTTTAATTATTTTTTGGATGCAAGCAGGTGCTGCCACCTTCTGAAGCCTTCTCAATTCTGTACTCAAGGGGAGAGAGCAGCCAGCCCTACTCAACCTCTTCCAATCTGCAAAAGATCTGCAGGGTCCAGCTCAGCTGCTGCCATCTCCGTGCTGTCCTCCCTTCTTTCTGAAAGCTCCCAGTCTCAGTTTCCTGCTTTTCCCAGATGATTTCCAGGCAGGGATCATCTAGGAGATGTGGCTCTGAGGTGGGCAAGGTCAGCGCTCACCCCTGCAGACAACATCGGGGCTCTCTTCACAAAGCAGAACCCTCCATAACGCCTCCCCTTGGCCAGAAAAATGAAATAAACTGGTGTTAGGTTCTCAGGCTGGCTCTGGGCTTGCAGTCTTGGGCAGGTTTTCTGTGGCTGGGTTGTTAGGCTGGTGCCACTCCACCCAGCAGCACGTCACGACTGCCACGCTGCAGCTGAGTTTTACTGTACAGTAAACCCATGAGGTGCCAAGAGGAAAATAAGGGCATGGAGAAATCCCTCAGATCTAGGAATGATCTTGTAATTTCACATGTAGCTGTATGTAGACTGTAGGATTTAGAGGCACTTTAGTTGTGTATTTATTCTGTTCAGCAGATCTAAATCAGGTTCAGCTAGTACTTAGTTATTTCTAGTATAAAAAAAAATTCTGATGTTTTCGGTCATGTTTCTTTGCTGTTCCTTAGATCCACTCTTTCATGTACTACATTGGTGGTGTTTAAAATTTCCTGCCTGCATATACCTTCAGCAGCACTCAGAGAATATGAAATGTAGGGGAAAAAAAAAAAAAAAAAAAAAAGAAGGGTACAAACCACCCTATCATGTTTAGTTATAGAAGAGGTATTTCAATTTGCCTCTCTGGCAGGCAACATTATCAACATTAAGCATATATGATAATATCAGAGCTGTTTATAGTTTGAGGGTTAAATAGACCATGTAAAAATATTTTCTGAGCACTTCCATTAAAATTCCACTAGGAAAGTCTCATCCACAAACCTTTCCTCCATTCAGCTAGAATTGTCC
Source organism: Tichodroma muraria (assembly GCA_013390105.1). Taxonomy (NCBI): domain Eukaryota; kingdom Metazoa; phylum Chordata; class Aves; order Passeriformes; family Sittidae; genus Tichodroma; species Tichodroma muraria. The sequence continues at coordinate 44,662 of WAAG01082804.1, forward strand.
TTTCTGAAAATGTTGTCTTAAAATAAAATAATTTAAAAGAACAAAGCCTTATCAAAGATTCCTCAAGGCTTATCCAAGCTTCTTTTAAACAAATCCCTTAGAAATTTAAGCCTAGATTACCAACATAACCTTGGGGGCATCTCCGCTGGCCTTCTATAATTAAAAGTAGAACTAAACAAAGACAAGACCATGAATAACAAGAAAGTAATATATAAAAGAATTATTTGCATTCTCAATTAAAAAGGATAGGTATGATAAGCTTGTATAAACAGTACACAGGATTTTCACACCACCTTGTGCCAGGAAGGTCGGGATGACCCCTGATTGTGACAGCTGAGATTTCCATCTGGCCTTGGCACGTTTCCCATGTCAGAATCTTAAAACTTCACCCGCTTCATTTCACATCATGGACTCGAGCTCAGCCCTTCCCCTGGTCCTGCAGCAGGTGCTGGGTGGAACTGCAAAAACACTGGTCTTTTCCTTGCTTTTCCATATGCTTTTCAAAGGACCCTGGAGAAGGTGGAGGGCTCTGTAACGCAGATAAGGAATGATGGTAAATACCTGCTCTTCCAGCCCGCAGCAGGCGTGGGCTGCTCTCCTGCTCTGTTGTGCGAAGTGTTTATGCCAACAATGAGCCTCGTGGCTCATTCCTGGAGGATGTGAGGGAGTTTTCTGTTCACTCAGGGGTTCTCAAGCATGAGGGATAATTCTCAAAGCAAAGCAGCAATAGAATAGAAATTAGTTCTTCTCTTAATCACTCAAACGTCGTTATTTGAATTGCAGTATTTACACTGGTTGCTGACTAGTGAGACCATTTGAAATATTCTCATCTATTCTTTTCTTCAATTATATCTCAGGGCTTACCAGACAGCTTCACTGGCTCAGTTCTCTAGCTGGTGATTTTTCAATTAAGATGTGAAACATTTCTTTTTTGTTATATGGATTTAATTAAAATTCTTTGAAATATAATGCTTGGGGTTTGTGTGTCTGTCTGTTTCAGGGAAATTAAACTACTGTTGCTTGTTCTATCATTTAGAGAAAATTCAATTCTTTATTCTCAAAATGTGGAATTATCTTTGAAATCTCATACAAACAGCAGTTGCCATTTATTACTCCTATTTATCTTCCAGTTCTTGAATAACAAAAAAATAATTTCTATACCTTTCTAAAGCCACCAATAAGAATTTGGTTTTGCAGGATTTTTATTTCTCTTCTTTACTGCCTTACTGAACTATTTTCCATGTTGCTATTTTCATAATTAGCTTCCTTATAATTCAGTATTAAATATCAAAAATTGTGACAGGTAAAAATTACACAGGACACTGTTTATAACTTAGGGTTTCTCTGGCCTTCCAGTAGTGTTGCCTTAAAACCTGTGAGACCCAAAATATCTGTAGAAATAACACCCATTATTAGTTTACAGTCTCTGTTTCTTCACCAGACTGATACCATTTTGAAGCCAATTCTGAGACACTGAAATTCAAAAAGAAAGAAATACTGCATTTATTCACTTAGTCCAAGCAGGTTCATAGCAAAGTATGAAGATTAATAATTGTTTCTAAAATGATCTGAGATGGAAGGCCACACTAAGTATTGGCATTATTTTATTATAATGGAATATTGAGCCTTCACCTCAACGTGACCTATTGCTATCCACTGTTATATGGGCAAAGGAATTTGCTCTGTGTCAGATTTGGTTGTGTGGGGAATGATTCAACTCCTTGATTCTTGGAGAGGTTTGCTTGTATGGAATAAAAAGAATTGAGAGAGTAACAGAAAAAGCACTCAGAAGTGCAGGTGGGACAAGCACTACTTGTGTCTCTAGAACTGTCCTTGCCCCTGCCTGTGAGAGTCGTGAACACACTTGAAACAGCTGTGATAAACATGTGGGCACTTCTCCTTTAATGTGCATTTCAGGATTATAAAATTGTCATCTAAAATTCCAATGAAACGTCTTCCATTAAAATAACCCAAATAGACCCAGAACCATTAGAAGGAGGGATGCAGAATCCAGATCTGTCACTGTAGTTTCAATAAAGAATCTGTTGAAAGATGAAATTTTAAATTTAAGCGTTCTAAGTGGCAGGTGTGACAGGGCTTGGGAGGATGAATTGTGGCTGAGCAGCCTCTGGTCACGATTTTGCCTTTCAGGAAAGGGGCTGGTGGGTTCTCCCCTCTGCATCAGCAGCTCAGGCTTGGGGCCTCGTTCTCCTCTGGATAATCTGCCAGTACTGCCAGTGAAAAAAACACCTCAAATTTATTCCTGCGTTCTCCTTCCCCCAGAGGAGGATTTGCAGGGCTGGTACCACGCAGGCAAGGCACAGGTGTCTGTATGTACGTGAAGCCTTTGAAAGGGAAAAAGGGACTAAGCAGGACTTGATGGAGAAAACCTCTTCAATTTCAGTGACTTCTGTTTGATAATGGCAGTACCTAAAGAGCTTACAGATCAAAGACTTTAAACTTTGGCAGCATATTCTGCAAGAGCCCTGAGTAGCAGCTGGCTTCCAGAGGAGGATCAGTCCTCATTGCTTTTTGAAGGTAAAATAGTGAAGCTGACCACATCACTGCTAGTCTGTGTCTTAGAGGTTGTTCACTAAATTCTCTGAAACTAGATAATCACCTACGACGGCCCAGTAAAGGCACAAAAAAGTATTTTAATATCCAATAAAAAAGTCATTTGGTTCATTTAGTTGACATGATTAATGAATGACAAAATGTAAAACGGGGTAATTAAAATAATTCTTTTTTCCAGACTTCATTAACTACATTTATCTCTCTTAATTTTCAAATTGCTCCAAGCTTTTGAGCTTGCTCCAATTGTGTCCCCTTTGGGAGATCAAAAAATTTTGTAAGAAAATTAGAATCTTAGAATTCCTAATTCACATTTCAGCTGGATCTCCATTCACTGAACTGAGCAAATCAGACAATTTTCAAGCCTTTATTTACAATCTGCATGAAAAGTACTGTTTAAGTCACAAACATATCATCACTTTTTCTTCAGAAGTTAGGTTTTAGAGAAAGGCTTGTAGAAAAATGATCTTACGAAAGCTTAAACTATTTTTTAGTAGATGAGGGGGCGAGTGCTTGTACGAGGTACAAGTCTTTTATCTCCCACTCTTGTGGCAAATAAAGAAAAGTTCATAGTCATGATCTGCATCAAAATATGTTCTTGATAAACTGTGGAAAAGCCTCTCCTCAGCATCCAGCCTTTCCTTGGCATGAGTTTTGTAAAACTCTTTTTTGAGAATCCAAAATACGGTCCATGTGATTTGAAGAATGCTGAATTTAAGCGGGGAGAGAAGGAGGTGATTGCTGCTTAGATGAATTGCATGAGAATTTTGGGACTGAAAGGAAATGTCATTTTTAGTAGCTTGCTTTGGGTTGAAGGTCTGAGGAACCTGTTTTTATACTTCATTGGCTCATTTGGTGTCATGGTTTTCAAATCTTCATTCGTTTGGAAAATGAAGGGGCTATCAGATACATCTCAGCAGGCTTTCCCCAAACCTAGACAGGAAAACAAAGGAACTGGAGCAAATTTACAGAGTAGAGATGTACACGTCCCCAGAATTTATGTAGTTCATGCTGTATGCAGCAAATAGGAGGAAAGGAACTGTCCCACAGTGAACTGGAGTGAGAGGGGTGAAGGGACTGTGTCACTCTGAGACAAACAGAGACAGATTGCATGGATGTTTATGGATTTCTATGGAACTGATTCAAAGACAGGTGAGAACTTCTAATTTCAGGAGCTTTGGAGATGATGCTCATGGATTTGAGTGTGCTCAGAAACAGCTCCAGTGCTGTGTAGCATCTGTAAGGGTGCATCCAGCTAAAGCCCAGCAGTGAGGGCACAGAGAGTCTGCACATCCCAACCGGAGCACATAAACTGCTCGGTGATTTATTCACCACAGACCTTCCAGAGCAAATACATCCACCTCTTCCAAAGCTAACACACCAGCATTTCAGCATCTAGCAGTTTCCCAGGTGCATCTTGGGATGAATACATTAGGAGCATGAATAATAGAATGAATGTGTGAGACAATGATTAAAAAATTAAATTGATCTGAGCCTTCAAGCAGACTGCTCTGCTTTGTGTTTCTAAGAAATCAAGATTTTTTTTTTTTTTTAAATTTCCTGCTGACACCCCAGGTTAATTTTTTTTTGCGGTTAATTAACTTGAAAGCTAAATGTCCAACCTAAATACGTATGCATAATTACTGTGTCAGTTACCTGTTCCAAGCAGATAATTTTTTAATGCCTAAATATAACAGTTACTGTATATTAATTCTTCTGGATGCCACATGCATGTTGTACATCTATTCCTTCCACATACTAAAATGTCTTTACATTTTTCTCTAATATCTTTAATTGATAAAATATCTCTGGGGTGAGTAGAGGTGTAATTCCTGATCTGTGTGCTGAGTGCAACAGCTTCTGATCCTTACAAAAATGTGTAAATCATCATTTATTTGCAAATGACTGTCAGCCTTAGTAACTTGGAACAGATCCAATGAATTAGTAATCTCAGTAATATGTTTCTTCAGTATAATTTTTTTTTTCTTTTCTCTTTCTTAATTTAGTTGCAGTTGCTTAGAAATGCAAAGGTACTTAGTGATTAAAAAGCGGTTAAAGTGATTTTTAGATGTAAAGTGCCCTAAGCTGTCAAAGGATCTGGCCCTTATAGTGAGGACAGAATGTGAAGGTCTTTTAGTCCTGAATTTTATTGAAGAGATGAGTTATGTAAGAGGTGTTGTTGTTTTTTAAATTCAACAACATTTTTGCTCTGTGAAATAATGGAGTTTCAGTCCCCCACATAGAATTTTATTGCCCATCACCATAACTGCTTAATTTCTGTTCTGCCCTTTCCTATGTTGTTCTGTCCTGCAGGCTCTCCAGAATGGCAAAATAAATACCAAATATCAAAATCAATGTAACAACAATGATAAGAATGTCCTGTGCATTGTTTAGCTCGTGTTGCTTCTGTTAAAAAATATGTAATGGCGTTTTTTCTGTGCAAGTGTGCCTGTGAGTATGTTCTAAACTAAATTATTCAGGACATAACAAAATAAATTCCCCAAATTCTTTTGAGTACTGTCCTGGTAATAGCAGCATTAATAAAGATGCTCCCCTACTGCTTTCTTATGGTCTTTACTACTCCTTTCCCACTAAACAAATGTGGTTTCCTGTTTTGCTGAGGATGAGCAAAATACTTTGATAAGTAACTGGAGTGTTCAGCTTATGGCCACTCACAATAAGAGAGTTTTGTTCCTAGAGTGGAAATCCTGTGACTGGCATACAGCAATTGTTAAAACAAAGTAAAAAAGGAAAAATAAAAAAGTAGCATTTGCCAATATGTGGACAGAAATTCCCAAGTAAATGTTTATTTTTTATTGTGTAAAATTTAATTTATTCTCTAAGAATAAAATAAAGCTTGGAACTCAAAAAGAACAAACTAAAACTGTTAATTTAAATATTTTTATTTCTAAGTGTATGTGCTTACATATATTTCCACCTTCATGTGTGAATACACATAGAAAGCTATAGATATAAACCACTGATTCTAGAGTTAGTTGATTTTAAAATTCATTAACTTCCTGAATTTTGCATCTGGCTTGCTGTATTTTCAGAAATGCAAAGAGAGGAGACAGTCCCATGAGCTCCTCTGCCTAGCAAAGCAAAGATCCCAAAATTCATAACTGCTAAACTGAGCACATGTCTCCTTTTATCCGAGGCAGGTAGGGATAGGTCAATTTGTAACACCTTCACATTACTGACTCCGTTTTGTCACTTCATCTTTTCCTTCCAGTCCATGCCAAGGCATTACAACTGCTGATGAAATTTATTGGCTTACTATAGCCTCCAAGTTGACTAAGTCCCTTCCAGAAATAAATCAAAATGAGTAGGTGTTCGTTTAGATGAATTAGCATCGATGCTTTACAATAACTTAAAACCAACTGTGTGACTTTGGGCCACTCCTGTCTGAGCAGAATGGCTCTGATGACCTTGACAGCACCAGGAAAAGGATGTTGTGTTCCTCCCTGCTTCTAAACACAGATGTGCATTAAATAATATTGCCTTACAGCAAGCAGGTAAATCTTGTTTATTGGTTACCACTGTTCTTTTCCCCACTTAAATCTTCTGGAGGCATTAGACATAGAGTTGGTCTTTGCATTCATATTTTTCTGAGTTACAGCTGATTAGAAGAGCATAAAGAACTTCACCTCTGTGAAGGAGAACATTATTTTTATTCATTATTTGCTTTGATTTACGGTGGCATAGAAAGGCACCCGTTATTTACTCTGAACCTCCTTGAGTATTTAAAATGGTGAGGCACTGCAGCCTGGGCTGACAGCACACCTCTGCAAAGGAGCTCCAGTGAGCCTGCATGTCTCTCAGAACCCACTGAAGCTCTCTCCCATAAAATTCTGCTCCGAGGGAACATCGGGTTCTTCCCAAATGCCATTTGAAAACGTGAACTTGTAAAGATTGTCCTGGAGGCCAGTGATCTGGAGTTAATGTGTGCACAGCTAACAGCACTGATTATCTGAGGGCCAGGACTCCTCCTGCACAAGGCGCAGGGACGCAGGGACTGGGGGAGAGACAGAGCACACAGGAAAGCAGCAATCAGATCTCAGGCAGCACCTGCCCTGGGACCTGTCCCTTTAGCAGACACTTCCATTCCTAGAGTAAGGGAGTGTGGAGGAGAGAATAAGAGGAGATTCTTAGACTTAAAACTGTCAGGTTTTGAATGAAATGTTGAAAGGATAGAGAAGATATTTTGTTTCCCACTTTTCCTTTCCTGCTTGAGCATGTAGGTTTTTGGGACCAAGACCAAGATCTAAGAGATGTGAGCGATTTTTACGGATGTGTTGGAATGTCTGTATGGGAAACACTAAAGAAAAAATTATTAAACCAGGAATTGCTTCTCAGGTTGGAGGCTTAGACTTTGTTTCCTGGTTCTGGGTAACACCTGGGTGTTCTCTCAGGCTTTTGATAGTCTTCATGATTTAAGGGATCTTTTCAAGATTAACAAGTAACTTCTGCTTGAAGTTTCTCTCTGCGAAGAAGTAATGGAGTTGTTACTTCTGTCTCTTATTCTTCTGGGCTCTGTTCTTCTCTGTCTCCTTCTGCTTTACTGGAATATTGTATCAGTGAGAGAAATGAAGAGGGACAAGAGCAAGGTTAAAGCTTGGCTGTTTTGTTGAAGAAAAAGGAGCTGAAGTCTACAAGGTAGAAGGGAGGATGAGTTTTTGCAGTTTCTGTATGGATACCCCAAACACCTCTGAGCTGCAGGAGTGGCAGAAAGCCATGGATTAGAAGCCAGGAGGATGTCCAGGCTCTACCCCTGGTGTTGGAGGTGTCCAAAGAACGGAGGGCATCCAGGCTCTACCCCTGGTGTTGGAGGTGCAGCTGCCAGCTGGCCCAGAGCCTGTGCTGTGCCCACCCTCCTGCCACGAGCAGGAAGTCCAGCTCAGTAATTAAAGCTATTTCTGGGACTCCCAGATGGTGCCTTAGCTGAAGACCATTACCTCATTACTCTGGAGCAAGGTGTAATGAGCTGGCGAGGATATTTGCGTGTTTCACGTGCAGTGCATTGCAGCAAACTACAAGTATGTTAAATATCCTGATCCTTTGGGAAGAAAAACATTGTTTTGCTGCCACCTGTAAAACCTCAAGAAATGATGGCTGTGACCCACTGCTACAAGAGAAAAGGTCTTGATGAAATGATTGCTTAACCATTAAACAGAATAAAGTAAATGCACTGGATTCTAATTTCTGAGCACATTATCCTGCTCAGCATTTTAACATTTGTAGTCTCTTCCATCACGCTGCATTTATCACTTTTGAGGTGTGGTTTTAAAGACCCCTCTGGAGAAAATGTAATTTGTTCTCTGCTGCCTGCACATCCCACTAAACACTCATTATTTATAGAATTCTATAGGGTCTTTCTACAAAAACACTATCGATCTCTCATTATAGAGTGCCAGCACTTTGATTCATGATCTGAGCTGGAAATGTCTCAAATTAGTATATGATCCCCCCCATTATAACTTGCCATCTGTATGTGGTGGCAGACTGGAAGATCATCAAAGAATGTTTATGCTTGTAAAGACTGCTGCCTGAAACATTTTAATCAGAAAAAGCGAAGGATTTGTATTTTGTGTTTTTGTAAATATACAAATTTCTAAAGTAGTTGTTAGTGCTGATATTGTCAAAACTGACACAGGTTATTTATGGAAAATTTTAAAGGAAGGAAGCTCTGAGTCTTCACTGAATGTCTTCATTTGCGTTCTCAGTTTGTTTTAACATGCTTAAAATTTGTCACTGAAACTTTTGGAAGGAAACTAAACACTGAGCAAAATGACATTTTTAATGGAAAATGGCTGATCATCCTGAAGTTTTGAATTTTTTCTTGAGAAACCAGGAGCAGATACTTTGGGATGGGGATGTTGGAAGAATAGATTAGCTTTAACTAAATTGTTTGTGGTCTCATTAGGGGAAAAAAAAAAGTGTCACAAACCCAAAGTGAGGCTGTGGGATGAGAACAATGTGAGATAAAAAGTTTATAATTGCTGTTGGTCATTTAAGTGATGGTATCTTTGATTATGGGAATATCTGCAGAATTTCTTAGCCTGGAGAACTAAATATACTCATGGGAAAATTCTTGGTCTGGGGATCACAAAATGGCTGTAAAAAGCAAGGGGCCCTGCAGTCCCTGTGATGGTGATCATAATGTTGCCTCACTTTTATAATTTTACTCTTTAAATTTTCTGCAGTATTTGGAACTATCAGTTGCTGGATAGAATCTTGTCTGTTTGATGCTGGGTATTTCTTTGGTTGGTTTGGCTGTGGCTTTTCTTCCTACATTATTGCAGGGGGTTACCTGCTTTCACTGCATCTTTATGAGCTCTCATGCATTAATATGACTTNGCCATTTAATCAAGAGTAAGGAAAAATGAGCGAGTGTGCAGATCTTTGAAAGGTCAGTGATCCCTCTGTGTAAAACGTGATATTTCTGCTGTAACTTGGCCTCTCCATGGAGCAGCAAGGTGAGGATAATTTTATCCTCCTCAATATTCCCCACTTTAGTGGGCTTCTTACTGTTAGAGAATTACTCCTGTTCTGAAAGACTTGTAGTGAAGATAAGTTTGTATTTATTGCCATGGCAGAAAAGTCAGTGGGGTCCTGTAAATGGTGAGAGAATGGAGTCATAAAAATAATGTGTTTATGCTGTGGGTCTGTGGAACAGGACAGGGAGAGCAGTGATAGGAACCACAGCGAGCACCAAAGGATTTGGAGAAGCTTTGAGGAACAATGATAACTCATATTTTGAAAAGCTGAAGTTGTTCTTTTGACTGGACATCCACCAATTTTCGTTGGAGAGCTTGAGATTTTTCAAAGTATTTTAAATGTGTATGGGAAGGACAGGGTGTTTTATGCAAGATGGGAGCAGCCTGCCTTTCACAAAATAAGAACAGATTCTTTGAACCAGAGTAGGAATGACGATGTTTCAGATTGGAGGCCATAAATTACAGATATTGTGCCAGGACCATGACAGGTTGTAGTTTTGCAAACTTTGGTCAAATAAGCTCAACACAGCTCATAGTAAACTTTCCAAGCATAGGTGTCTTAGCTTGGAGTGCCTTTTATGCCTTCATTAATGCTTCAAACATAATTCCAGCTAATGGTTATCTGAACCATTAAAAATTAATATAGTTCATTGCCATCTATTGTAGTTAGTTTTATACAGCTTTCTCATAAAACCCACAGTTCTGGGTTTCAATATATAAGATTTATCTTTTCCATAAAGAATTTTAACACAAAGTTACCTCAATGCTCTCTTCAATATTGTGTAGACTTGTGATGACAATAATTGTCACATTATTTAATGCAAAGATATTTGTATTTCTTTTGTGCATTTTTGCATTATATTGTGCTATATATTTGCTATTATAAATTGCAGAGAACAGATGCATAATTAGTATTAATACTAATTAAGCAGTGCATATGTGCTGCTTTAAAAGAGCTTTAGCTCCATTTGCTGTGAAGATTCCCCGACACACTCTGTGATAGATTTCCATCTTTAAGAATTCACACTGAAGACTTTTGATGGCACTGGCTCTGCTCTAGAGGGTTGGGTTTGAGTTTTTGGAGGGATTTAGCCACGTTTTCATTACAAGAATGAAAAGGGGAATACAGAACAAAAGGGGGAAATTTGAATTACTCTACTCTTCTTAGCTTCCATAATGAGTTAGGAGTCACCACTTTCAAGGGGTTTTGTCTAAGATATTTGAGGGTGGTATGGTAGATGATTCTGAGGAGTGATCTGAAGATGAATTAATTATTTGTAAACCTGTCAGACACAACATTGATGAATATTGCAGATAATCCTACAAGAATAAGTCCAAATGGTGATTGTATAAAGTCAATAGAATTTGTATTGAATTCAGAATGTACAGGTTGAATTAAAAAGAGTAGATCCACCCTGTCTGCTGAAAAAGATATTAATGATATGGATTTCCAAGAACTTTGGGGTTTTCTTCACCTTCTCTGTACAGAGATTTGTAATAGCATGACTGCATTAAATTGGGAAATGAAATCAGTTTCTTACCCTAATTGTATAAATGAATTGTATCTTATTTCAGAAATTCTGAATTTCTGTGTTACAGTTCTTGTACCTCTGACTGGATTTAAGGCAAATTCTCCTGGTGAGTCCAATCAGAGGAGCAGTTACCAGGATAAGTTGTGCCATCTCCTTTCTTAGAGGTCTCAAGCCAGGACTAGATAAAGCTCTGAGCAGCTGGATCTGACCATGGCTCTACTTTAAGCACGAGGTTGGACTGCATGATTTCCTTAGGTCCCTTTCAAACTGAATTATCAAAACCCATGGCCCTGGTTTTATTTCAGTGTTCTGACTTTGTGAGATTTGTCAATTAAAATCTGGATTTTGATCTTCTGTGAATTACAGTTGGCCTTTCATTTGTGATCTCACTAAATCAATGTAGATCATGTGAAGCTGAGGGAGGTGGGTCTGTACACTGTTACTGCAAATTTGCACAAATTAGAAAGGAAAAGAGTAATTTTCTATGCTATCTCAGATGGATTATGTGTCTTATTTTAGCTGTGTAGCCTTTTGAAAAAATGTTTTGTTCAAATACAGTTAATAGGTTCAAAATGTTTAGTATCAATTGGATTATCCCTGGTTTCCTATCCTCATTCTTGCTTTTGCAATAAAGTAGTGCATAAGCCTAAATTAGCAGTGGTTGTTATTAATTCTCTCTCTAAATCCCTTGGCATCCTGTCTGGCCCCATTTAATAAAAGCTGCAATACTTGAACAGTAAATATTGTGTAAAAGTTTCATATTTGAAATGAATTTCCTTCAGGCAAATAACAGAAGTAAGATGATATTTTGCAGTGTTGTATATTAAAATAAATATACAGCTATTTAGAATAGGAACATTTCCTTGGACTAAAAGCCAAAGAATGTGAAGCAGAGCTTTAATTTGATTAAACTTTGTATGTTTTGAAATACATAACATTTACCAATGTTTATCTATCCCACTTTACATTCAGAGAAGATGAGTTGCATCTGCCTCAGAGTTTTATTTATAATTTAGTATTGAACTTTCAGAATGGAACTCACCAATTCTTATCTGTTTATGTGATTATATTTCAAGAGCCTTGTGTATCCTGTACAGCAAAGCCATAGAGGGATGNAATCTCTAGTTGCTCTATGCTTTGTTTTGCTTTCCTCCATAAATTGTATTTAATTTCTTTAATCCACTGGAGGAATAACTTGGCAAAAATTAAAAAAAAAAAAAAAAAAAAAAAGCATTTGAA
>WAAG01082804.1:56570-68251 GCA_013390105.1 Tichodroma muraria
AGTAAAGTTAACACCTTGATGACAGAGGTTTTGCACTTTTGTTATCCTCTTACTCTGTCCTTCATACTCATGGAAACTTTGGTTCACTTTGATACTGTATTGGAAAAGTCCCCCCTAGAGTATAAAAGGTACCACACACTGGGGCAGTCCCTTTTTTGTTAGAGAAATGAGCTTGAAAAGGAAATATCTGGCCTGTTCACAGTTGCATTTAACAGTTTCTAGTTGTATTTCAGAAACAGTTTTATAGTCTTTTCAATTACAAGAGACTAGCCGAGAGTCCTGGATAAATTCTTTAGAAATACCTATGTGGCAGAAGTAGTTTACAATAAATCATGCCATTAAAATCCTTCGTGAGTCTGAGCATAATTATGAACAAATAACTATTAAAGACTAGTTTCTTTTGCACAGTATGAAATTCCTTTTGGAATTAAAAGTTATTCTCAGCAGCATTTTTTTGCTGTTTGTCAGACTGTGTGAATCTTTAAAGTGCATTTTTGGGCAGAGATTTTAATAACATTTCAAAATAACTTTAGGTGTTTTAAAGACATGAACATAACTTGCCATAAAATTTTGTATTAACCTGACCTATTAAGATTTTGTTGGCTACAGGGCTTCTTTTCCACATCTCTCCACCTCTATAAAGTAGTGCGCACATGGAAGACATTCCAGCAAAGTGGAAAAAAAATATTTCTTTACAATGAATAAACACCTGTTAGATCATAAACTTTGTGATTGAAGTTGGTTATTGGGATGGCAAACTTCAATTACTTCAGTAAAGTATGATGAGCATTTCCATTTATGACTTTCTTTTTCAGTCATTTACAAAGGTAGAATCATTCAAACATAATTTAGAGTGTGTAAGTGTTCTTACAAACACATCCCAAATTCTAGAATCTCATTCATTTCTGACTATTACTAGAAAAAAAAACAACAGAAAGCCTTTTTTTTTTTTTTTTTTTTTTTTTATTTAACAGAACATACTAAGTTAGCTCACTACTGAAAAATCCAGTATGAATATACTGTGGAACTAGGGACTTTGTATCAGTTCTTGCTATCTGAACTTGTAATTACACAAGGGCTCTACATGATATTCTGCTTAATTTATCTTTATCTATTTTGTGCATTAATTTTCTGGTTAAATCAGTAACTTGTAGTCCATGATCCTACATAAATATTTTTCTCCTGCATGGACCTCCAGTGGTTTGGGGCAGGGAGTTGCAACACCCTGTCCAAATTCCTCGTTTCTGATCAATTCTGGAGATGTTATGGCCAATGCTGTGCTGGAACAGGGGCCCCTGAAGAAGGTGCTGGAGCAGAGGAGCCTCTCTGCCCTGCCCAGCTGTGGGTTGACTGCACGAGCCCACCTTACCAAGATTCATCAAGCTCCCCACAGATCCCCCTGCCCTGTATTTGCCCTTTTGGCTCCCTCTGCGGTGCCCTGCGAGAGGCAGGTGTGAGTGTGCACTTCAAGGGCAAACATTTTGTCATTGCTGGAGTCCCTCCCTGCGGGTGCAAAGTTCCTGGGAGAGCTGGAGGGGGATTTTTACTGCCATCAGTCTCTTTTCTCAGTTTAGCCCCCAGAGCTGCGGGTGGGTGGAGATCAGCTGTGATTGTGCCGTGCGTGCTGTCCCTTGACACTGGAGGAACAGCTCTGGTAAAAGGAGAAAATATTTCTTCTGGTGCATCATTTTCTCCAGTGGCATCAGGTCTTTTGGAAGTGACATATTTCCTTGGGAGAAATCTCAATTTCACATCCATAGAAACTGGAGCTAGAAGTGGAGTTTAGGAAGGTGAGCACAGCCCCCCTCTGTGATTGCCCTGGTTTGTATCAGAGTAAATAAATAATTCCTCTGAGGAAAGAAAGTTATTTCATTCTGCATTTTCTATTTGTTGAGGCTGAGAGATATTTTTCAGTAATAATTTCTTGAACATTCAGGAAGAGAAAACAAATAGCTTTTGCCTCATTTTTCAAGGCTGGAGGGAAGAGAAGTTAAGCTTGAACCCAGATGACCCTTTCTGAGTTCAGTAAACACAGACCATTATTAAAATGCTCTAAATGAACGTGTTCATGTGTTTGTTTACTGATTGCACTGAAGAGATAAACAGCTCTCACTCAGAAACACACGGCACATTAAATGTGTGTACTGGAAAGAAGTGTTATCTAGAAAGTGCCATTCTCACTGTACTAGGAAAGGGTTTACAAGTCAGGAATTCAATTTCTTGGGGATTTTTTCCCCCATTTGTTTGTTTTAAAGAAAACAATTGGCAAATTTACACAGGAAAGCCAGAAAATAAGCCAGAACTCTTCTTGCATTCGTTCAATTTCCTTCATTTTAAAGCAAAACTTTTGACGTGTACTTGAAAATTGTAGTTTTTAATGAAGAGGTGAGGTTGCACTAGGCTGGGTGCTGAGACAAACCCAGGAGCAGAAGGTTTCTGTCTTTCAGCCTCGTTATGTTTTTTTCCTATTACGTGCATTACCTTTTCCATCCCATGCCCTTACATCCTGAACCTGTCTGTTCAGCAGAGCCCTGGATTCTGGAGTAGAGCAGAAAGTGCAGGAACCTGGGGTATTAACCAAGTTTTCAGATGTTTATTTTGGATAGGAAATGTGGCAGCAATATCAGTAACAGAACCATCCTTACATCCCTCCCCTGGGCAGGCAGAGCTCTCTCCCTGCAGAGAGGCCTCTGGAATCTTGGGTCTGGTTTGGGGGGCTCACAGGGAGAACCCCCAAAATGCAACCTTAAAAAAACTTCAAGCAAATTAACACAGGGGATTATCTTCGCCAGATGTGATTTACTGCCAAAATATTGTTCCTACTGGTGATCAGCTTTGCTGGTTTATGAATAAGTGCTGAGATCTACATTCCAGATTTCTGATTTGTAGATTATGACTTAGGGGACTGATTTATCTTCGTGGAGCTGTGTCACAGCTGTGTCGGTGTTGTGATTATAAACTCCTGGTTTCAGAGGTTTATAACTCACCTGTAAAATTGTTCTAATCGAAGCTGTTTTCTCTCAACTGCCTGGCCACGTTGAAGGCCTGAGAAAGGCAGAAAAAGAGTGGCTTTAGCATGGGTCTAATTCTGCATGTGGTGGGATTAAGAATATTTTGAGTTTAAAATGTTGGAGATGCTTAACATATGATAATGCAGAAGTTTTCCTGCCTCTGCTGATGTTCCTCCAGAGAGACAGTGATTAGCCTAGACCAAAGTCCAGCAAGTGATTTTTATTCATGAATGTCTTTATGAATTCTCTACAAATGCAGCCCTAATCAACCCTGAGAAGTGCTTAATTTGCACAAAAAGCTACACAGTCATTATCTTGCACTGCCAAACATTTGTTTCTGCATTAAGCTCGTTTCAGTTTATTCCATGTGTGCTTCCATGTCTCTGCAGAATTCCATCTGTGCTCCAAAAGTTTCAGAGGCAGCTCTGAGGTGATGCCATTGGGCAGGCTCTGGGGTGGGTGTTCCTTCCAAGCTCTTTGCAAAAAACCTGGACAGCAGGCAGTTGCCAATGCCACCCTGGATAAAATTTTTAAGGGGACATCTGGCTTTATATTTTATGAGTATGGTTGTAAATCTGGCAATTAATTATTATATTAAAAACATAATCTTAGATAGTGGTGAGTAGAGACCAGGCTGTCTGGCCTGATGGAACAAGTTTTGCAGTGCTGTTTGTGGAGGAAATAAAAAAAAAAACCACACCAAAAACCAAAACTCTGTCTTTCTTTCTGCTCCTTCTCTCTCACAAAGAGTAATTGTGAGAAGGTGGTAAAAGTCTTATGTAGGGCAAGCATGAGAATATATTAAACTGTCTCCTAGAGAATGTACACCTCTCTCTTTAATTTGTCTTAGTGTCTTGGCAAGGGTACAGATGGGACTAAATCTTTTGAGGAATGGAGTAGTTTAATGACTTGCCTTTAAGAGAGGTTTATTAAAGTTTGTTTTTTGCTACTGTGTCTTGCTGAAAAGATTGAGAAAGAACTGTAGGAATTGTCCTTCCTTTAATTAATTTTATTTCTTTTTATAATATTCAGCTAGTAAGGGAGTTAAGTTCTTCTGTTAGATTTTGAGGGGAGGCAGGTACTGAAATGGAGGTCCAAACAAGAGAATACATTAAAATAATTACTACTCCTGCGATTTGGCATGCCCACTTGCTGGAGGCAGTGAGGCCAGCAGATTGCTTCAGGTAACATTAATAAACCCAACAACACATTTGTTCTTGGCAGCATGGGCAGGGAGTAGGTGCCATGTTGCCATAGGAGGTTTAGGAAGATGACATTTTTTTTTTTGAAATCATTAACCTGGTAAAACGAATTAAAGGATTGAAACATGTTGGGAAAACTTCAGCTTAATTCTCAAAAAAAAAACCAACAAAAAAAATATAAAACCAGAATCTCAGATGTTAAGAAGTATCAGAAAATTAATTTTTGTTTTTTTAAGTTGTGATAGACTTTCGGAATTAAAAGCTTTTTCTATTTTGTTTCGTTTTTTTAAACCTCAAATTGTTGTGATTTCTTAAAATATTTTTTTAGAAGCTGTTGGCTATCCTTTCAACCCCCAAAATGGAAACTGTGTCATACTGTGGGAGCGACACAGGAAATGCTCCTGACAGGTTGCTGTTGGTTCTTGGCTGATTTCTTGTGTGTAGGAGTGGGCATGGCTGCTTTTGCATCTCAGCAATGAAAAGCCATGCTCACTGGGCTTGGGCAAGAGTCAGGAAAAAAAGGCAAAACTTTCAAATTGCTGCACTGCAGTTCTCTGAGCTTTGGGAGTATTGAATTTCACTATTCTGGGTGCTGCTGTTGTGTGAGAAAGTGGATTGGTGTTTCTTTTACCTGTTTCTTTCACCTGTGGAGCACATCTGGTTACAGTGAGCTAACTCACTGCTTTGCTGTTAATTGCTGGTTAAATAATGAATTGTTTGTGGACCATAAGTCTTAAATAGAAGGGAATTAATACCATTTCTTAGTAATCTTACAAGAGTTTTGCAAGGGCGAGTACCTGGTGCTCATCTGTCAGAGAGGCCACTTCAGCAGTCAAGTTCATGTCAAGGCAAGGTACAATAGCACCTTCTTCCTTTTATCCTTAGAAAACAATGTCATTTCCTCAGAATTCCTCATTCTCTGTGGAGGTTGTTGCTGTTTTCTGTCACCCAGATAGAACCTCAATGTGTCTTATCTGGTCGTTTTTTATGAGGGTTTAAAATCACTTTCTGAAAGATGCTTCATAAGAAGTGCTTTGTGCCAGAACCCGTGTGACGGTATGGATGTGTCACTCTGAAAAATGTGGGCTGTAATTTAGAGAGTCAATCAAGGAGGCCGGAAGGATTATTGCCAGATGTAGTGAAATCAATGCAGAGAAGCATTTTACATTTCATACTTTATTTAGATTGATCACAGCAGGCTTTGTGGAATGATGTTCTGTGCCACAGAATTGTCTTTCGCTGGAGCCTGTCAACGAGGCAGACAAATCACTTGAAAATGTGAGGGTTTGGGAATCTCTCTTCATTGAATGATTTACACAGAAATCATTTGGGATCGTTAGCAGGGTTTTCAGCAATCTTGCCCAGAGTTTCCTCCCTAGGCAGAGTGAAATGCAACCATCACTTTCTAGAGGCACTCTCTGAAAGATTGATTGCTGTACCCAAAGCAGTACCACTCATGAAATGAAACTCTGGATAAAGCTCACAAACTCAGGGTTTTCTCATTCTATTTTAGTAATGAAAAATACTCTTCTGTACTGTTTATAACGGAGGTCACAAAAATGACAGATGTAATAAAGTCTATTAATAAAGAATCAAATATGTAGCAACTCTTTGACATCTATTTTTGGTATGATCTCTGTATTGTAATAAAGTACCAGCTTGGGTTATGTCAACCAATTAAAACTGAGATTGCGCCCAACTTTGAACCCATTTGTCAACGACATCAAAATTCTTTTTTTTAATCAAAAGGAAGTCACATCTGTGGAAAGGTGAGTTAGAAGAATATTCTATAACCACATAAAAGTTAATCATTATCATGAATCCTTGACTTTCCACTTAATTCTGTGCAGGTTTTTCTGATTCCTTTTGCACTTTCCACAGTCCCTGACCATGCAGATAGCAGAGTCACTGGAAAAGGGTAGTATTGCTCTATTAGAAGCTTGAGTTAATTGTCAAAGGATACCTAATTTAAGCATTGTCATTAACACTTTAATCTGTGCTTTATGAATTTTCAGTAATGGGGTAGGTGAAATAGTACTGGAAAGCCAATATTTTTCCCCCTATCCAACTGTTAATAAAAAACCTCCTTAAAGCACACAGTAATCCATTGTAAATGGATTGTAAATTGTAATTTGTTATCTGAAAATCCACTACAAATGAAATTTACTTGTAAGTTTATAATACTTTATGATGTTTATTCCACACTGTGTCACACTAATCACACTGTGTCACTAATCTGAGTGATTTTAGATTTAATAATAAATTGTTAATCCTATAGCAGACTGTGCTTGATAAGACATCTCTGCCAGTATATTAAAGGGATTATTTTCCTTAAACACAAATCATTGGGATCACAAGATGAGCTATCTTTAGAAGAAGCAAGGATTTTGAGTTTCTCAGCTCTTGATGGTAGCTCCCCAGGGAAAACATACAGGGAAACTGTAGAAGGTTTGTTTTTGTTGTTTGGGTTTTTTTTCCATTTTAATTGTATAGCTGTCAGTTCAGGCCAAAATTGCCCCTTCTCTGTTTGGTGGAAATAATTTCCCAATTTTCACATTCTTATGTTTGTAGTTTTTGCATCTACTTTGTAATCAGCAATTCATAGCTGAATCTACATTTTACTAAAACAGAGAAGTTGCTCCTGCCATTTATGAAAAGTTCCTACCAGAAATGTGAATCTGGAAAATCTGAGCATCACCAATACAGTTTTGTCATGAACATACAAAACATATGTAAGTTTTTAAGGTATAGTAGGTTACATGAGTCAATTTTTCTTGTAAGAACCCTTCTTTGTAAAGAAATTTGGTTCAGCTTTGTAACATTTGAGACGAGTTGTCATGGAAATGCAAAGCTCAGTGATGTTTTTCAATAGTGCTGATTGGTTCGGAGAAAATATTTTGACACCATGTTATTTTCAACTTGAAAACTTGGTTAAAAAACATTTTAACATTGTTGTGTAAAGTCAAGAGCAAAGGAGAGGCAGTCTAACGCAGCTGTCATGATAATATATTACCTTACTATGAGTTTTAAAATGGATTATTGTTGCTATGGCATCATATAACAGGAAAAACCACCATGACTGCTGGAGTTGTTCAGCTAAACAACAGCTTTTGCTTATTTTGATGGAAGAATTGTTTTACATATGCCCCACTTTTAATATCCAGCATTCCACAATGTGTTGATCCTCCCTGTGCCATGTCAGAATAAAGGTGATGGAAGGGGATTATTCCAATATAGAATTTTTTAGTCCAGCAATTTCTAACATGATCTATCACATTATTTTACTCCAGTGAAGAGTAAGAATGATAAAATAACTGAATTTTAACTCTTTCTTGTCAAAGCGCAGTGAGGCCATGTAACATGTTTGGCTTGCTGTGTCTACTTACTTAGAATATCCTGAGCTGGAAGGGACCCACAAGGATCACCAAAGTCCAGCTCCTGGCCTGAAGGTCTTTACAGCTCTTCCCCAGTTTTGTCCCCCAGCATTTCACAGTTGATGTAAATGACTGGAATTCCACTGACCCATTAAAATAATTTTGAATTAAAGTAGGTAGGAATTGTGCTGAGATGCATAGAGTTTGAAATGGGACTGTGGTCTGTTGAAGTCCGGGCTTCACTTATTACTTGGGTGGGTTTTTTTTGTTATTTTTTTTTGTTTTGTTTTTTTTTTTCTTTTTGTAAATGCAATACAA
Source organism: Tichodroma muraria (assembly GCA_013390105.1). Classification (NCBI taxonomy): domain Eukaryota; kingdom Metazoa; phylum Chordata; class Aves; order Passeriformes; family Sittidae; genus Tichodroma; species Tichodroma muraria. The sequence continues at coordinate 64,476 of WAAG01082804.1, forward strand.
ATATCTGGAAATTAGTAGGAGCTAAAACTCCGTGTTGTCTGCAGAGAATGAAAATAGAACATTCCCATTCTGACCCTACAGGCTTTAGCTATCAGGCTAAAAGCACTAATACACAAATTAGCCATGAGATGAGTTTTATTTGATTTTGAGATTTTGCTGTAGTAATTCGGTAACATGGTGTTTATACAGTGAATTAGTGTTGTTCCTGTCCCCCCGGTGGGAGGGCTGCAGCACAGCCAGAGGAGGGTTGAGATGATGGTTTTTGGCAGAGTTTAGGCAGGAGGTGAGGTGTGTGGTTGCCTTACAGGCTCAGGAGTGGCCCCTGAAGAGAGCTGGCATTCTATACAAGAATATATAGAATATCTTGTTTATGTTCTATACAAGAGGGACAAAACCCAGTTCTCAGAGTCTTGTCCCTCTCAGTTGAAAAGGAAGGTGTCACACTCCCCCAAGCAGTGGATTTGATTTCTTTGTGTGGAAGGTGCCCCTTCGTGGCCTGTTTTACAGCAGTGACATTCCAAAAGGTTTTCAGACCTTCTCTGTATCCCTTGAAAGATAAAGGACAGGGCAGATTGTATTATTCTAATAACTTGTAGTTCAAGGAATTATATCTTTAAATGCAAAGGCCTTAATTCAAAAGTGTGTTGGCTGTGAGAGAAAAAAGAAGTGGAAATATTTGATACAACTTGGTATTTTCACAATATCCTGGCAATCCATAAGAATTCCTTCACCCTTTCAGCTGTGCTGTCCCATGCAGAGGAGGAAAGAGCAGTGTTTGTGGGGTGTGTCACTGTAAGAACTAAAATCCTTGGCCTGTCCTGGCTGCACAAGCCCAGTTGAAGGTGGCTGAGGTTGCCTAATCTGGCACGCAAATGATGTTATTTACACTCCAACCTGAATTCTCCTCCTTCACCTGTGTCTTGTTATTAGTGTCCCATCTTGTAATGTAAGATACTGCCAGGCTGGAAGCCTCTGTTCATTCAGGTCGGTTCTTCTGAGGTTTTCTTCTGATCTTTGTGTGATTTCTGTTATGATGTGATGTAGAATTATGGAACTAAAAACTTTGAAATTAAGGTTTTGGCTTACTCTTAAATTTGTGTAATGAAGAAGCAGAAGAAATGCACAAGATTAAATAAAAGCTCGAAGCAGATCCTACTCCAGCTTAATAATGTATTTTTTTATTATTATACAGAACTTTTTTGGGCTAAAGGTAAAATAAAATAGTGCTGAGATGTTAGAAATATCAGGAAAGTTATCTAGGAATGAATTAAAAGAAATCTTTGGTCATTTTGTCTAGCAAACTTTAACTGCACTTTAGTACATCTGGATTTCAATTCATCCCACACACGAGCAGCTGAAAATAGATTTCATTTTAGGGTTGTGTACCAGCCCACATCAAGAGTTTGTCCCATGAGTAAACTTCAAGCATTACAAAAGATTGTATGTAATAGATTGCAGTGTCTGCAAGGGACGCGGGACTTCAGCCTCAGTGACTTTAGTAATGAATATATGTATAGAAAATACAGTAAGGAAGATAAAAAAAAGTATTCCGGATTCACAGCAGCAGCTCAGAGAAAGATTTGCAACTCAGGCTTCACCAGCAAGTGCTGTTGTCTCATCTCTGACCTCCCAGGTTGTCCTTCTTGCATTTGTTTTTCATGTGTAGAATGTTTGACAGGACAAGGAAGTGGTAATTATTCCTTTTATTGATGCACTGTAAGATAATGAAAAGAAATTTAACAAAAATGCCATATTTTCTAATCTTTGAAACGGGCCAAGCTCCACTGGGTGGGGAGGCCCTGGCACAGAGTGTCAGAGCAGCTGTAGCTGCCCCTGGATCCCTGGGAGTGTCCAGGCCAGGCTGGATGGGGTTTGGAGCAGCCTGGGACAGTGGAAGGTGTCCCTACCATGGCACGGGTGGAATGGGATGAATTTTTAGGTCCTTTCCAACCCATTCTGTGATTCTACTAACAAAACCAACATACCTCTTTATGATTTTAATAGTGAAAAACATTTAGATGCTTGTCTTTTTATTTTTCTTTTATAGTATAAGAACCTTAAAAATCTCCCAAAAAACCCAAGGTATTTTGTGAGGCAATTAACTAAAATAATTCCTTAATGCATTTTTTCCCTGAATATTGTGGTTATAATACTAATATTACTTTGCAAATTTTTAGCAGTTTTATGTAGAACTGTTCCAGCTGTTAATCACACCTTACCTATAAATTGTATCAGTGAAATAAAGTCAGCTACAATGACAAGATTTCTGTGTCTCCAAGTTCAAGACATTAAAGAAAAGGGAAAAAAACCCCACCCAGTTGATGCAATAAAGGTTGAATGAGTACTGAGGAGGCAGTTTGCTTCCAGTGAGACTTATGAGGCTTGACAGGGGGTTTGATGAGTCAGTAAATGGTTGGAAATTCTGGAGATGATGTGCTCTGTGGGGAGAGGGAAGGAAGCCTCGGGGAGTGCAGACAGTGACGTTGGTATCCTGAGCTGGGAGCTCTGCTTGTGGAGCAGCACTCCTGGGAGACAGGGAAATGCTGGATTTTTCTTCTTGAAAGAGCAGAAAGTACATTTAAATGCATCTAAAACATCTGCACTACCTTCAGAGCAGACATCTGGAGAACTGCTCTCTCTTAGGAACTTCAGTAATCTCTGTAATGCTTGACTTTGTACCTTTTAGGCTCTGTTTTACTGGCTCCTCCTTATCTTTACCGTGGGGTTACTTGGTCTGTTTTTGTTGTTGGAGTTTTTTGTTGCTGTTGAATTTTTTCCTCCTGAAATTTTCAATCTGCTCCAAATTAAAGAATTTCTTGGAAACAGGAAATTCTCAACCGTACCAAGGAGATCACTCTTAAAAAGCATCTTTGTGAGAAAAGTAAACAGCTAGTTTGTAAGAAGTGCATTTTAAAATTTCTCTGGCATCTTTAGAAGATGTGAAGAAATGAAATTAAGTTACTTTTATTAATGTTAGGGCTTAAAAATTTTCCATAATATTGTGCCTGGCTCTAAAATGAATTTTGGTATAGTCCAGAATATAACAAAGGGAAAGGATGAAGTGACATGCTGCCCAGAAATAGTGGGTGCAGACCCACATTTCTGTAACTACAATTAAATTCAGAAATTAAAAGAAAGCAGAAAAGCAGCTCACTAAATTAAAAATAGAAAAAAATACTTTTTTTTAAAGAAAATGTTATCAAATGAATTTAAACTCTGCCAAATGGAACAGTTTCTTGTTCTTCTTTAATACGCTTTCTTTTATGAATACCAAAATATCTCAGTTACTTCTCAATTTGAATGTCAAATTTAGGCCAGTATTATTTGGTAAAACCCATGTTTGATAGTTGGGACTGATTCTTTATGGGACTGATTCTGATTCTTCTATATTATCCATTAAATTAATGGAGTGAGAACTTTGACAACTAGAATTTTCACCTGGTTGAGGGGGGAGGATTATTCTCTGACAAGCTGCTGCAAAGACTTCAGCATTGTGAACTGAAAGCACAGAAAATTTGTTAAGCTTAACTCAAGTTAAAGAATGTATATATTTTCCAAAGTTTCATCCTTTAGAGTCTCAATTGCTAGTCTTGACAGTCCCAGCTGTCATTATGGCAAAGTGCAGAGATATAAGTAATCTCTTTCTGCTCTTCTATGTTTGACTGATTCCCTGTCTCACTATTTTTTGTGATTAAGGCTCAGCAATTAAAATTTGCAACCATAGTTTTCTGTGAGGTTTCCAATTCCCACGATCTAAGAAGTAAAAAAAAAAAAAA